>DF820116.1:0-125813 GCA_000836195.1 Taphrina populina JCM 22190
CGTGTCTCAGTCCAGCGTGATGTCGC
Organism: Taphrina populina JCM 22190; assembly: GCA_000836195.1. Classification (NCBI taxonomy): domain Eukaryota; kingdom Fungi; phylum Ascomycota; class Taphrinomycetes; order Taphrinales; family Taphrinaceae; genus Taphrina; species Taphrina populina. The sequence continues at coordinate 27 of DF820116.1, forward strand.
ATGTTGCGGCTAAGTCCTGCTGTGCGACTACAGTGTGCGCAACGTGATGTCGCATGCTGCAGCTAAGCGACTACAGTGTGCGCAACATCTATTCTTCAGTCGCGCTGTCGCATAACAAACTCGACTATCTGGTCTGTTATGATGGCTATGGCCCTGAACGAAACGAATATATTCCTGCCTCTGATCTTCAAAACGTCTCCTGGGTGCTTCGCCAGTTCCATCGCCTTCATCCTCAACAACCTCACTGATCTGCTTGAGTCTAGGAGGGGATTCTGTCAGGAACATGGCCTAGATGCATCAGCCATGGTACGCTCTTACTTTTGTGTCTTAAACCATGGCAAGCATCTTCGCTTAAGTGCAGTCTCAACATCATTCACTGACAGCAAGCCCTCGCGTACAGCCCGCTCGTACTGGCCTATTGGCACGAGCATGGAAGATTCAAGACTCGATCAATAATCAATGTCCAGGGTCATGAATATAAAAGCAACCATTCCATTTCACATCCTAGTTCTTTGGTTTTTCAATCACAACTATGTTTCCAGCTTCTAGTCTCCAGTCTCCAGCATCACTAGTGCCATGCTCCACCAAGACATCTAGTCTCTGCCTCCAGCCTTTCGTTTCCTCCAGCCTCGTCCCTTTGGGTCTATCTTGCGATTCTATCCGTTCCTGATACAGTGATAGAACTTTGTTATGGCAACCAAAGTGTTGTGGTACTCGTCAGCTGTTGTGTTTTTATCGACGTGGTAACTATGATGCCAATTTGGTGTGGTATTTTCCTTTTGAGATTTGTTGCACTTTGAGCAGGTGGCACTGTAGAACGCTTAGTCCCATGGTATCTAGCTCACTCATCGTCATCGTCATTGCCTGTTGCCTTCCCTGAATACCTGCGCAAACTGGTCAACCAGTGCTGTGAAAGCACCATGCGATCTCATTTCCTTGAAGAGATCGCCTTTGAGGAATTGAGATGCGTGGACAGCCTCCTTGCGGTCGCGGGGATTGAGCGCTGTGCCCTGTGCGGATTTTTCGAAGATCAATATAGACACTGCACTTGGGAATTTGCGAGCATCAGCCTTGGAAATTGCCACCTCGATCAAGGCAGTGACGACAAAGAAAGGTCATTATACAGTCATGGAAAGGGACCGTCCAGAGGATTGCGAGCCCGATGAGGATGAGATCAATCTCGGCGTTGCAAAAGAAATACAGTAGAGGCAATTGAAGGTGATGCCTTGAACGGATTGCTTGAACTTGTCCAATCGACTTCACGCATACTGTACACGTAAGCGATGATCACGATCAGCCTGATCTATAGATAGCATAGGAGCTAGTCTAAGTGGTTATTCGCTACCTGAACATAAAAGAGTAGGATGATACACAGGCTATACTACATCTGAAGGGTTTCCTAGACGTGCTTACTACATAACTTGAGATGTTCTTGAAAGCTTCTCTAATCTTGTTGAACAACAAACAACAAGTAAGTCAATAGCAGCAACAACAACGAGACTGAACATTGAGATTGGGAGATGTCATTGACGTCGATGTGTGTGATTGACCGCTATGAGACTCGACATTGAGATTATACAAAAGCCTACCACTGAGATCCCTTACACGTCTACGTCTAGAAGGCATCCGAATCATCCCACCGTATCATGTGCTAGAAGTCCTTACTACAAGATATCAGATGTTTGTGAAAGTTTCTTGGTCATTGAAGGATGTTATGGACGTTATTCGTTGCTTTAGTTATTGACACCTTATTTCACCAAGAAGCAATCTAGCCATAGTCAGCACATCCAGTACTATGTCAATGAGCCCCGAATCTAGCGATAACGAATCTATTGAAAGTCATTCTTTTCATCGCCACCCTCAGACCACAGGTTCGCCCATGGACGAGGCCTTTTATTCGGATAAGTGCGAGTAGACTGGCTGACACTGTAGATGACACCACAGACGGATTGGACGATACATATGAGGCGTCCTATGATCATTCAGACATGTCAGATTCAGACGTGCACGACAGCGGCCTGGGTCGTCAAACCCAGCAGAGGGCAGGACCTTGGGACCTTCACCAGTTCGAGAGGAGGGGAGGACTTTGAGAGCAGAGGTGGCCAGAGGCAGAAAGATCCCGCGGCCAGCCAGATACGTGGTAGACGGCAATGGCAAAAGACGTAGCAAATTGCCTCGGCGGGAATCTATTGGGCAACTGATTGGTATTAACGAGAGCGACTGGCTTGCGATACGCGGCCGTTGTCGCGAGCTAACCAGATTATATCATTTGGACGAGACAAACGCTGGTAAAACTGTCCCATGGCCTGAGAAGAATGCTTCCAACAAAGAGCGTGCAATCCGAGATCTGCACCATGCATATCCCGTTTTGAGGTCATGCGAAGGAAATTGGGCCGCCAACTATTTTTTGCGCACACACGGAAATAATAGCATTCGCTCGGGCCACAGAAGAACGAATCATGAGAATAAAGACTCCGCAGCAAACGCAGTATCTCGCGACCCTGGTCTCTCTAACATTGTTTATAGTGATACAGATCTGACACAGACAAGGACAGGTCCTGGCTCGCTAGTATTGTCGAGCCGTTCGCCATCACGACAGAATCAGATGCCAAGCACAGTAATTCATCCGCAGCCAGACCAGATGACTTGCATGAGATTTGCATAGTATTTACATTAGCAATTACCTTGTATTTGCATTGTATTTGCATGAGCTGCATCGGCTTTTCATGGGCGTAGGCGTAGGATTTGCATGGGCAGCGGCGTAGGATTTGCATAGACAGCATGGGATTTTATGCGTAGAAAAGCACAAGCTAAAAGATCCCATGCAAAACCTATGCTGGCCAGGGTTCATAGGGAAGACCACTATGAGACTCAACGTTGAAGCAGTACAAAAGTCTACCAATGAGGTCCCTCAAGCTGCGCGAGACGTCTATGCCATTCCGCGCGCATTTACTTTAGACACATTAAACACACAGCACATCCACCAACACAAAGCAACCTGGCTATTGTCAAAATTCGTCCACAGGCAAAAAGGAGAAGGCAAGCAGGGATGTGCGTACGGAGACACATGAACTACGCGTACTTTCACCCTAACTCATTGCTGAGCAGTGCTGTGAATGATGATCTCATTGTTATCTTAATGAATTTACAGCCCTCCCTCTGCCCACAAGAGAGCTGAGCAGTCCGTGCGAGCGTGAAAGAAGGTATCGCACTTCTAGCACATCAAAGACAACGTAGTTCTTGTTTGGGAATCACAAAATTGATATGTTGAAGAGATTTTTACGAAGCTGGTGCAGCGGCGGTCTTTCGTGCAGCAAGACCAGTTCGGAAGCCATGCGCGAAACGTCTGTGAACAGTCGTGATGTGTGACATGCGTCCGGTACCAGTAGTCTTTCTTCGCTTAGCCTTCTCAGACCACTCGTACTTGCGGGTTTTGGCGGCAGGGTAACCACATGAAGCACAGGTTGCTAAAAGTAATGTGTTAGTCGAAAGTCATGGTGGAAATTTTCTAGAATCGGTGCATACACTTCTGGATGTGATACGATCGTCGACCGCAACGACGGCACAAAGTGTGCGACTTGTTATGTCTTTTACCCTGTCAGTTGTCAGACATCTCTCTCGTGCAAAGCAGACTATCGAGTCTTCGTTTGACCCCCTCTTGAATTTTTCGTGCTATCGCAACACAACATTCGAGTAAGGACAAAATCGAAGTAGCAATCAAAGACCTCGCAGGAGACGACTTACGAATGAGGAAGTACCCTTGGTCATTCTTCTAACAGGCTTGGTGCGTGAGTCGTCAAGTGGTGCAAAGAGGATTTTCTTGAGAAAAGCTGCAATTCGCGGGTTTGTCCAATCGAGACTTGTGGACGGCAAATGATTAAGTGGAGCTCACTTGACACAAAATTCCCAGCAACAAATCTCAACAGTCAACCGTCTCATCTTGTCAATGGATGGCCTCTGTCGTTGAAGACTTGCAAGACAGCATCCTACTCAATCAAATCCATGTCAAATTCAGTCCAGGCACTCTCAGTCTCTTCTCCGGCTGACTCTGATCTTACGAAACTTCCACAATAACGATGAGAACTGTTCCAGGTATTTCAGACAATGTTGTGAATCAATGCTAGCGTAATCTCTTCATGTTTACGCTGCATTATGCTCCAGGGAACGACTTGCTACGTCGCTGCCTTGAGGACAAGCAAAATACGAGAAGCCGCATATCTTGCATAATTGTGGGGTTTTAATCTGCGACTCATTTCCGCAAATCGACTGGGTCATTCTACATCCCATACAGACACAACATTGACAGCAGTTCCGGGTGTCGCTCGCACAGTTCTTCTTGGTCTCGCTTACATCTTACACGCGCAGACGCTCCCGGATAACAGCACATCGTACGGGCGGCTCACGCGACTTAGCAATTGTCTTACAAAAATCATGAAGGTAGATAGTGCTCTATCGCGCGCACAACGATTTCGTGCTTATCGTTGCTTTAGTACTTGGAAATTTCTGACTTTGAGCTCATCAATAACCATATGGCTTTCAATGCCGACGATTGTAGAATTCTGGGCAAGTGCGAATTGTACACTACAAAGGTAGGTCGCGCGCAGAGACATTTGTGCTCATCTATACTCAAATCATCATCAGGCTGCTGGCTCTGACAAGAAGCTGTGTAAAAATATCGAGCGCTCCCTGGAGCAGAAATATCTTGAGGATGTAGCGAGATCGCCGACATCTCCGAGCTCGCTCTCAAAGTCGCCGTTCGGCAATCTCAGTCAGCCCACGACGCGTCGCACATTTGCCTGTATCATTGCGACCTTGAACGCTAGTCACCCTGACCACGATTTTGCTTCACTCAGACCTTTCGATTTTAGAAAAGAGCGCAGCCTCTCTCAAGTGATCAATTCCCTCAATAGCACGCTCTCCTATCAAGGCCAGTTGAATACTACTGGACTCTGGGATCTTATCGACCGTCACATTGATCTGAGTCAGTCTGAGATATTTTCCTACTCACCAGACCCTGACGTTGATCCTCATGGCGCCGATGGCCTTTTGTGGTCACAGACTTACTTCTTCTTCAGCAAAGAACAGAAGCGAGTGCTGTATTTCACATTGCGCGGTGTTAGTCTGCGATCCCCACCGATGAAAGCTGCGGAAGAGTATGACAGTGATCTGGACGACGAGCTGGCAGCCAAGAGTGTGTTTCTGGAAGATATGGACGACTTTGACCTTGCCTAGGGTCTTTGAAACGTTGTTGGTACATCAGTTGTACTTTCTTAGTCGTATTCTGTGTACATGCTTAATGATGAATTTTTGTCCAAAGAAGCTGCTCAGCGCGAAACACGTATGCACGCGGCTGAAATTCCAACCTCCACAACAATTTGGACAATAACTCGTAGCATCTTGTACACATTTCCCGCGTGCAGGCTAATCGCCGTCCAAAGACATCTAGACTTGCGGCCTGTGTCTCTACAAGTAAGTGGGAGACATCTTGCTTGCGATAGCGGACGATTCTAGCATGAATTCTTCTGTGCAAGACCCCCAGTCACGACCGTCTCAGGACGAAACCCACGATGACATGCCCGTGTCTACCATCATTGTCGATGGAAAAGTGACAGGGTAAGTAACGTTTCCCATTCCTGTACTGTCCTGCTCATTAATCGATTAGTCTCAACGACAAATTAATAGCCGCGATTGAGAAACAAGCAGAGCTGGAAGATATATTGGCAAATGCCAGGCACGACTTGGATGTGGCCAGGCATCGAGTCAGATCGCTCGAAGAATCACAAGACGAGTACACTCGTATGCTGGCATCTGGTGAACTCATTCGAAAGCAGGATGCCGACCTTGGTAGGGAAACGCTGACAAAAGAACTCATGGAAGAGCGTGGCTATCGCTTGAGCGCGGAAGGATCGCGTAAAGAGATTGAGAAGGAACTGGAGGATTTGACTAGTTCCCTCTTTGAAGAAGCCAATAAGATGGTGGCTGTGGAACGTAGAGAGAATGCTACATTGAAGGAACGAAACGAGCACCTCTCGACACAACTCAAAGACACGGAAATCTTATTGGCCTCCCATCAGGCACAGCTCGAAGAACTCAAGACGGTCATGCAAAGAATGTCTGAGCGCGATGCGCTACATGATAGTCGTCCCTCGTCCCCAAATCCTGCCAGGGGCCATGTCTCGCGATACAGTCGAGACTCGTTGAAGGGACTACGAACACCACTCTCTGGGTCTTTCCCATCACCAATCATAACACAACGAGAAGATACAGTGGAAGAAACCTCCTTCATAAGCCAGGCAGACGCTGTGCCAACAGAAGATTCTCAGGTCGGTATACCACCAGATCAGGATCCTGAACAATCAGCGGGTCTGCTGATGCCGCGCTACCGAACGGACATTTTGTCATATACAGAGTTTCTCCACTTGCTGCAACAGCCACGCGGCCTACGTCCCTCGCTTTCGCGTGTTGCATCGACATCGAGTCTCGGTGGCGGTGATGGTGCCGCGCCAAAAGACAGTATTGCGGTGCGTCATCCGGGGGTAGCATCGAGTCGTGCCAATTCGCCGTCTCTGGATCGCTCCATGTCCACGACAGGGACGTTATGGACGCGGTATGCTGCTGATTCAGTGGATGTCAAAAAGGAGAAAGAAGTCTCGCTGCGCGAAACAAAATTCATGAAGCGAGCATTGATTGAAGATATCGAGCCCACCTTACGGCTCGATCAAGGGCCTGAGTTGGGCTACCTGGCGCGACGCTCCATCTTGAATGCCGTGGTAGAGGGCAACTTGATTGTGGAACCGATGCCCGCGCATCTTGCGCGGTACAGACCAGATCGTGCACCGTGTGCTTTGTGTGGCGATGCACGGTACACGGAGCACATTAAGCGCAGTTTCCGGCTCAAGACGAGCGACAAGACGGATACACAGCCGTATCCTTTGTGTCTCTGGTGCACGGATCGAGTGAGGAGTGTATGCACGTATGTCGCCTTTTTGAAGCAAGTCAAGGACGGGTTATGGAAGGCAGGTACAGAGTCTGAAGAGATTCGTGTGTGGGAGGAAAGTGTCAAGCTTCGAGAGAGCATGTTTTGGAGTAGAGTAGGTCATATCGTGGACCTATGAGCAAAAAGGAAAAGGAGAACAATGTGCTTCAGAACTGTGGTTTACTCATCAACTAGTCTGAAGCCCATATGACTCGGTAGGAGTACTGATTGTGGGTGATTTGGTATGTACACTCGCGCAAAAGCGCGAGAAAGAGTGAGTGGTGGCAAGGTCACTGACACTTTTTCGATGATTTCACGATTGTTTCGTCCTCGACTCCCATGCGATGCGTTGACTCGACCATGGCTTTGCCACCTGATTCAAGCGAGGAGTGTTGTCGTGCTCGGTACGAATGACGCTGCCAATACTCATGAATCCACCAAACATGGCAGCACTAGCTGCCATATTTTGACCGATATACCGTAAGAATCCCTGTGGTCCTGGTCCGTACCGCAGCGCATTGAACCCACCGAAAAGAATACCGACACAGCATCCCACGGTTGTTCCCATGATGGCGCCCATCTCGAGTGCGTCAGTTGCATGTACACGAGAGGAATAGGAATGTCGACACGTACCTTCATTTTGTCGAACGTCGAGGGACCTTGACCTTGCATGGCTGATTGCGGCATAGGAGGCACTGTATCCAGGTCAGTTGGATGCTTTCACAAGGACAAGATGCCATACTTGTGTCTAGTGAATGCAGAGAATGAGTGAATAAAGCAAGAAAAGGGAAAAAAAGTGGAGAACGCAGCTATTTCCTGATATCGTGTCGACTCGTGTGTCCTCTGTGCTTCCTATACAGGTTCCTTGCCTCCCTCTGCATGTTGTCCTTCATGGCCAGGCAAGCAGGTCAGGTCAGTCATGCAGACAGCAAAGCTGGTGCGCCAGAAAAGTCTGCTGCTGTCGCTGCCAAAGCAGCAACGCAAGACTCGACAATGGCAGCTTCATCTCCCATCGACATCAAACGACCTTTTGTAGTGCTAATGCCGCTGAATGATACCTTCGAGCCTAAAACACTGCATCTACCATCTCTTCCAGATGTCATCAAGATTGGGCGGCAAACCAACAGGTCCACATTACCAAATTCAACGAATGGGTTCTTTGATAGCAAAGTACTCAGTCGTTCGCATGCCGAGATGTGGGCCAATGAGAACGGCAGGGCGTGCATCAAAGATGTCCGGTCGTCAAATGGGACATTTGTAAATGGTACACGCTTGTCGAAGGAGAATGAAGAGAGTAAAGTGCATGAATTATCACCGGGGGACACAATCGAATTGGGTATTGATATCCTGAACGACGAGACGGGATTGGTCCTTCACCGTAAAGTCTCTGCTCGTGTGAATCAGGCAGGCTTCGCCACCGGCGGTTCACTACAGAATGCCGTTGAAGTGAGAGGCCAGCACAATGTGACACTCAATGCCACACTGAAATCACAAAGAAGCAGCAGCAGCAATGATGAACGACGAGGGTTGGATAGAGGTGCTTCTAGAACTTCTCCCTCTGCGGCTGCGCAGCATAATAGTTTAGGCATTGCGCCAAATTTTATGGGACCAGGTCGACACAACATCACGATTGATATGGTCATCAAGAAACTGAGCAATGACTTGAAAATGTCGAAACAAGTTGCGGCAGATTTGAAGCATGCTTCATCTGTCTTTGCGCGTGCGTCATCCACCTTGATACCGTCCGACTCCGCAAATCACTCAACAAGCGATGACGGCATTGGCGACGGTGATGGCGATGGCAACCGCAACGGCAACGGCAGCGAAGCGCACCATCAGTTATTGGACCCCGGCAGTGTTGACACGCCGCACTCATTATCACATCAATTGGCAGCAACGCGCAGGGCGCTCGAAGAGCAAGAAGCACGCGTACAAGAACTAGAGTCGTCGCTGATGCTGGAGCGCGAGGCACGAATCACTATTGAGGAGAAATGGAGAACGATGGTGGAAGTCCCTACCAATGATGTCTTTGAAGATGACGACGGCGACGGCGACGGTAACGGCAACGGCACGGACAGTGATAACGACGGTGCATCGGTGAGCTCTTCCAATGGGACCATTACTGATTCGGACCAACAGCATCAACAGAATGCTATTGTTCCTACTGGCATGGACGAAGTGAGTGATGAGAATGATCCAGCCAGTTTGGTGGATCGATTAGAGACGCTGCTGCGCCATACACGAGAGGAAATGGATGCATGGAAAGTCAGGACTGAATGTGCTGAACGCGAAAGTCGTGAAAAGACGTCTCGCATCATGCAACTTGTGGCAGACTTGGATTCCCACACGAAAGCAACGTCCTCGGGGCCGACGACGACGTCGATAACGACGACAACTGGTCCGCCGCAGTCTAATACGACTCCATCATTTGGTGCCGGTGGAAATGCCGGCACTGCTGGGCCATCGACGCCTACGCAAGACAAAGACATGCTTCACACGGGTGTCATTAGCCAAACGGGTAGCAGTGCTGCACTTGTCGGCATGGTTAGCGTCATCATGCTTGGTGTAGGCCTCTTGAATTTCCTCAATAACTATGGAGCCAAAAAAGAAATTCCGTGAACGCGTTTTATTGCCTATGTATAATATACGATACACGCATCTTTGCAGCGAACTTTTATGGGCAAAATTGGTACATATATGTTATATTAAACGCACGCACGATTATCGGCCAATGAATTTGAGTTCGAGGAATCGAGCAATTGGGTATGCAATACCGGCAAATGCAAAAGAGAGTTCGAAGCCGACGTCTCCGCCAAATTCTCCGATCTGGTGCGCGATTTTGCCTTCATAGTAAGTCTGGTACATACCGAGCACCATGCCTGCGACACCGCATCCTAATGCAAAGAGCGCAGCGAGTCCGAGCGGTAATTGTTTGAAATTATTCCAGTGTTTCACATTATACCCCGCGAAGCCCTTTCGGAACAAGAGATGTTCTTCAAGCAAGACCACGGCATAGATTGCGAGCCAGTAAGCGAGAACATTGAGCAAATTTTCGAAGAACAGGGCAAAGTGGTTTGCCGCGGGAATGGCGACTGCGAGGATGATGAGTGTGATAACGATGTTGAGAACGAATCGCGGGATTTTCGCAAAGATTGGGAGGATGGCTTGTGCGGAAAGTGCGCCAGAGTAGTTATTTGGCACATTGTTGGCAATCACGGACAATGCGAGAATGACGAGACAGAATTTGCCGCCGCCATGGTACCGTGAGAGGATCTGGCCCGTCAGGCCACCAACAGAGTTATCTTTGTATGCATCGAGGTAAATTGATGTGCTCGCCATTTCGCTCGTGAGCGTGCCTGCCGCAAGTCCCACGATTTCACAAAAAACGAGTGGGAAGAAGAGACCGGCGTACGAGACGGCGAAGATTTTCCACGATTTGACAGATTGGTTTTGGAAGATGGTATAGTCTGCAGCATAAGATGTCCATCCTGTGCCGAAGCCATATATCGCAGACCCAAACGACAGAATAGCGCCGGCTTCATTTGCACCGGTGCCCATTGGCACAGTTTGAAATTGTCCACTCTGCGAGATACCGGCGATGAGGATGAAGAAGATGATGAGTGATGGGATCCAAGAGACTTTTTCGTACATGTGGACAATCTTGTACCCAAAGATAGTAATGAAACCAGTGACAAGCGTAATGATGAGAATGCCTGCCCATAATGGGAAATCCGAATTGATGGCCTTGAGGATTTGCGCACCGACAATCGCATTACTGGCTGACCAACCAATACATGCCAAGACATTGAGAGCTGCCACGAGCGGCGTACCAAGCACTCCGAATGAGAATCGAGAGATGATCATCTGACGAAGACCGAGTCTCGATCCGAATGTAGAATAGTAACATACGGGCAGGATGGAAATGGCATTGAAGAAAATGATGGCACACACGCCGTCCCAGAATCCAACATAAAAGAGTGTGATTCCGAGTGCACCAATGGCAAAGGAACTGATGTTGAGGTTGGCAGCGAGCCACATGGTTCCGGCATTGATGAGGGATCGTTCATGCTGGTCTTCTGGAGGAATATGCTCGAACCCGGTTTCTTCCATTTTGAGCATGGATGCGAAGCGATTCAATTTACCGTGCAGACTCGAAGTCGTGCCAGTCTCGATATCGTAGGGTGCTTCTGCATTGTAGACTTCTTTGCTCGAGTCTAATGGCGCGGCCATTTCAAAGGCCTTGTTGTCGTACGACATAATATCTCTCAATGTCGAGCTGCAGATGAGTTTAGTCTCGGGAAGCAAGATACCGGTAGGACCGAGTGGTGCCTTGTAAAGTATATCAGCTTTCCTCGGCAGCTCAGGAAGCAGTCAAGTATGGAGGATTGAATGGATCAGAGGAATGAGAAGGCAGGAAGATGGCCTGATTCAAGCCAGGGAATATATATACCTTGACATTTATCGGCAGACGACTTTTGAGAGTTCTCTTATCGCGGCACACGTGTCCTGTCAAGCTTAATCTTCGCCTTGCTGCATCCAATCACAGTGGCGCGATAGTCAGAGTAAGCGTTCCACAACTGGCATACCGCGAAAATGGTCAAGCACCGTCCGACTCCACCACTGGTACGCGATGCCGTGTGGCATAATCTTCATCGGTCTGATGCGCGTCTTGCTCGAAAAGTGTTGCAGCGTTTGTGTAACCTGGAAAGAAACACGGAGTACAGCACCTCTTTCGCTGCTGTGTTAGGTTGTCGGATCACCTGCCTTAAACGGACACACAACGGGCAAACGTCGGCACAAAGGCGTCGCCTTAATGTCCAAGATTCGACTCTGAAATTCGATGAATTACGAGGAGCATGTGACTCGAAGAAACAGCCACTTTACATTTTACGCCCATCTCTGGGGAACTCGCAGACGGCCGATGTGCCATGGAAACCTGGATTGCTATCTCAATCGAGACCTTGATCGGGTCGGACTCATGATGTCTTTCGGGACGCAAAAATCGTCGTTCCCAGACTTCTTGAGAGAGTACCGCCATGATGATTATGCCTCGGTCTAGAATTGGCCTAGTGGGCAGAAACAGGCTGTTTTCCATTCGAGGCAAGTTGTCCCGAGGGCAAGCTGGACTCTGCCAACTAGAGCTCCTCCTCGCGTAGGTCTCTGTAACGGGAACCGGCCCGCACTTGTTTCACCTCTCCGATCAACGCGAATTTTGGTGAGAACCTCCACACGACTTCTGACGAGAAATTATTGTTTGGTCAAAACTTGTTACTGCCACGGCGGGTAATCTCCCTCTCTCCTAGCGGAGAGTGGACATGGCTTCCTCTTCTATGGGTCTGTTGCCCTATAGCACACAAATGTCGTTGTCTCCAGGAGAGACTACGACATCCACGTTCCAGTACCGCAACACCTTTCCTTCGTCTGACTTGCCTACAAGTGAACCAGACTTTGACGAGTTCCCAACGCCCAGACCGCTCAATCGTAATCTCAAACGAGATTTCACAGCGTACAGCGATCTGGACGATGAAGGGTCAACCTCATACTACTCAACGACAGAGGTATCAATCTCGAATAAGAAGCGCTTCCGAGAAACGAGACCTCCCAAATTTAACCCTGCGAGCTACCAGCTTGATCTCGCACGACGGACAATTGATAGAGCAGTAGAGGACTCGAAAACTTCTGTGGATCTGTCAGATATGAACTTGACGTCTTTGCCAGAGGACATTGTAGATTTGAATCACATTGTGTCAGCCTCGCAATCTGGCTCCTTCTCCGTCAATCTCGAACTCTACCTTACGAATAACCGACTCAAAACTCTACCAGAGTCACTCTTCTCCATCACGAATCTTGCATTCTTGGGATTATCTGGCAATCGGCTCGAATCCCTGTCACCTTCAATTTCAAAGCTCTCAAACCTAATCTCCCTCAACATAGGTCTCAATCAAATAGACTACTTCCCTGCAAGTCTACTCAACCTTCATCGTCTTGAGCATCTTGTATTCCATTCTGAGCGAATTCATCCAACCACGCCACAGTCACAACGGTCTTCTCAGCGGTCAGAAAGACCCTCTCAAACGTGCGCATATATACAAGCACCCCCAGAAACGACTATTCTGACTCGATCTACACACCGATCGTCTCGCGTGCCATCTCTCTACGAATTATCCATGAGAACCGTAGCATCTCACGATTACTGGTGCGAACTCAGCGACGAGTACCTCGAAATGTCGGATATCCCTTCTCAAGCTATACTGGCTCTCAGAAATCCCGCTACGTGCGACGAATGCGGTGTCATCATGTGCGATGTGTTTGCCACGCGTGAAGAACTCTGGAGCGGGTTCGCACGCACAGAAGGTCTTCCGATACGCAGAAACCTCTGTTCCTTAAACTGCCTGGAGTTGGCTCCACAATATCGGCCTTGATTTCTCACTGTCTGGTCACGTATTGCTTTGCCGCAAATGAGCGATTGGCGAAGATGTTAGTGTATCCCTATTGTAGTAATCTATCATCAACACCAATAACTTTCATGCAATCTTTCTACACTTGTCCTTGATGGCAGACCCTCGCGGCGGCTCCTTTCAGTCTACAAGAAGCAGTTCCGCATCACACAAATGGAAATCAGCCTCAGATATTTTTACCTGATTTCAATGTTGCAGTTGATAGGAGTGGAGCTCTGGCTCCACTTTTGCTCAGCGCTTTCCAAGGTTTCTGCGTTTACTCGACCGATTGTTTTTCTGGAGCGTGGTCGAGACGCCTGCCATTCAGCAGATTCTTGCAATGTATCTCTCATGGACTATATGTCTTGACATGACTCTCTGACAATGTCTGCATCTGTAGGGACATCTGCCGCGAGAAGAAGGGTTATTTCCTGAACGCAGAGTACTCAGATTTACTACACTCTAAAACACAATTTTCTTGGTTCCTGGGTACTTTCAAGACCTACTCTCGATGCAAAATTCCCTTGACCATGATGGAAAGGAGGTACGAGCGCTGACTGAAGAACCACTCGTGGAAATCTCTCGACATGGGTTCGAACACAATGAACAGTTCTTGTTCATGTTACAGCAGGTCTATTTCATGTATTATAATGTATTACTCACAAGATCGTCGGCGCTTGCTATGGTTCTAACATACTCAAGGATAAGCGACACGAATCTTGCGGGAACCCGAGGCAGGATCTCGAGGTTATGCCCGACTGGCGCATGAGGGAGCGCATGAAGACTTTCTCAGCAGGTATGCTCGGTCATGCTTCTTTCTACTTTTGAATACATGCTGACACATTTGTAGCGCTCGTAACTTGTCTCAATATTGGTACTGATCCTCCCGACATCGTCAAAACTGTTCCATGTGCCAAGTTGGAATGCTGGGTCGATCCGTTCGCCTTGCCTGCTGCCAAGGCTCTCGACCAAATCGGAAAGCACTTGCAACAACAGTACGAGACGCTATCGATGCGTACGAGGTACAAGATTTATCTCGATCCGTCCATAGAAGAGACAAAAAAGTTTTGTGCAGCGCAACGGCGTAATGCAAAAGATGAGCGAGTCTTGTTCCATTACAATGGACACGGTGTGCCGAAACCTACAGCTTCAGGAGAAATTTGGGTCTTCAACAAGACTTATACACAGTACATTCCTGTTTCGCTATATGATTTACAAACGTGGTTGGGCTCACCTTGTTTGTACGTCTTTGACTGTTCAACAGCAGGCAACATCATTTCTTCTTTTCATCGATTCGCCGAACGCAAAGATCAAGAAGCCGTGCGACAGGAAAAAGAGGAACCAGAGTTTGTCGCTGGCCCGAGTCAGAAGGAATGTATACTTCTAGCAGCATGTGGCACCGGTGAAGTTTTACCAATGAACCCTGATTTACCAGCAGACTTATTCACTTGTTGTTTGACGACACCGATAGAAATCGCTACTCGCTGGTTCGTCCTGCAGAATCCCCTACCATCACCATTGACCATCGAGATGGTGGCAAGGATACCCGGTCGTCTGCAAGATCGAAGAACAGCACTTGGGGAGCTCAACTGGATATTCACTGCCATCACAGACACTATTGCGTGGAACGTCCTACCTGCTCCCCTGTTCAAGCGTCTATTCAGACAAGATCTCATGGTGGCAGCTCTGTTTAGAAACTTTCTCTTGGCAGAGCGCATCATGCGTGTGCATCAGTGTCATCCTCAATCTTACCCTGTACTGCCGCCCACATACGCCCATCCCATGTGGGATTCATGGGATCTTGCAGTCGACACATGTCTGGCACAACTACCGGCTCTTCTCGCTCCTGGTGTCGATCACCAAGAAGTTTATGTTGCTTCCTCCTTCTTTACCGAGCAACTACAAGCCTTTGAAGTTTGGCTCAACACTTCCTCGGCCGGAAGAAATCCTCCAGACCAATTGCCTATTGTTCTGCAAGTGCTACTTTCCCAAGCTCATCGATTGCGTGCCTTGGTACTGCTCTCCCAGTTTTTGGATCTCGGTCCATGGGCCGTCAATTTGGCTCTGAGCATCGGTATCTTCCCATACGTCCTGAAGCTCCTACAAAGTCCAGCTGCCGAGCTTAAACCGGTCCTCATCTTTATATGGGCGAGAATTCTGGCAGTCGATGGTTCTTGCCAAACGGATCTGATGAAGGCTAACGAATTCAACTACTTTGTTCAAATCTTGCTCAATCCTGATGATCACTTAGCCACCATGCAGAAGCTAGAGCATAAGGCAATGGCGTCGTTCATCCTAGCTATCTTTACCAAGGATTTTAGACAAGGTCAAGTCTGCCTTTTGTCCTCACAAGGACTCATGACATCGATCTTGGAAAAGACTCAATATCAGCCAGATCCGAGCGTCGTCGGTCCGCAAGGTGATCCTCAGCTGCGTCAATGGAGCTTGTTGCTGATTTCTTGCTCGTGGAAAGATTTCCCTGAAGCCAAGTGGCATGGGGTCCGCGAAAAAGCTCCCGAAAAGATTATCTTGGCATTGAGCGATGTAATCTCTGAAGTGCGTGCTGCTGCACTGGTGACTCTGACCACTTTCTTAGGACTCGAATTTAGTGAACAGGTCATCGCAATTGAGAATTACATGGCTACAGCGAGTCTTAGCCTTAGCGGGGATGGGTCACCTTTGGTGCGCAAGGAACTAGTGGTCTTTTTCAGTCACTTTATTGCTCGCTATGAAGGAAAGTTCTTGGTTGCTGCCTATGAACTGCTACTAGAAGAGTATGCAGCATTCTCGGGGGAACCATCCAAGCACTCTACGGCCAATGACAACAAAGGCTTTTCTGGTGACTCCGTGTATAGCGCAATCTGGAAGACTTTGCTGATGTTCTCTGCTGATCCGTTTTATGACGTGGAGCAGACTTCCATTACCGTCCTCGACTATATGGCCGCAAAACTCGCCCAGTCGCCCTTGGGAAACTCGGTGCGATCAATGCTCATTGCCATGCATCCTGCCACGGAGCTGAAGCCAGCGCCTATGGTTCGAAAAGATACACGTCTCGAAGAAGATATGAAGGATCTTGCGCTCACGCCACAAGAACGAAAGGGTGGAGGTGGAACGTTCAAAAATACTCTTAAAAGATCCGCTAGTATCGCCGTTTCCTTGAAGAACTTTGCCATGGGATACTCTGATGTCGCGGAAGAATATCACCCTGAGCCTAATCAGCCACCGCCTCAAGATCCTTCATACATCCCACCAGTACCACAAGTGCCACGCGTCAAACCTGCACCAAGAGGGTTTCGCAAGCCAAAATCAGCCGAGCTTCCTCTGGTGAGTACATACTTCGCGTGGGCACAAGAGTATTTCATAGAACCCCAAATGAAGCGCGATGAATGTGAAGAACCTGGAAGTCTGGACTACAACGAGCGATTGTGGAGACGGACACGTAATGAGGACATTATTGCCACGACGCAGGAGCAGAAAGAAGTAGCCGGAACACATCTTTGGACGAATCACTGTGGCATATTCGACAACATCTCACAACCAACTCGCCTCTTATTTCACCAATTTGAATCTCATCTAATTGCCGCTGATGATACTGATGGCGTGACAATATGGGATTGGGAACAGAAGAGGAGTATTCATACTTTTTCTAATGCGAATCCGAGCGGCAGCAAAATCACCGAACTCAAGTTACTGAACGAAGATGACAAGGCTCTTCTCATGACTGGCTCGAGCGAAGGAATTGTACGAATATTTCGAAATTATGAAGAGCCTGGGACAGAACTGGTAACGTCCTGGCGGGCTTTGTCCGATTTGCTGCCAAGTAATCGTAGTTCGGGATTAGTCGCCGATTGGCAGCAAGGCGCAGGCCACCTGCTCGTGGGGGGCGATGTAAAGGTCATCCGAGTATTCGATGCAGAGCGAGAAGTTTCAATTTTCGATGTTCCCGCTCGAAGTGGTTCTTGCATAACAAGTCTTACATCCGACCAAGTCGCCAACCAGATATTCGCGGCTGGTTTCGGTGATGGCGCTATACGCATCTACGACAAGCGCCTTGATGCTCGTGATGCTATGGTCAGGCTCTGGAAAGACCACAAGGCATGGATCACCAATCTTCATATGCAACGCGGAGGTAATAGAGAACTGGTTTCGTCTTGCGTGACCGGCGAGGTAAAGTTATGGGACTTGCGGTGCGACCACAGCGTCAGTGAGATTCAGGCCCATACGGGCGGATTACGAAGTTTGGCTGTCCATGAACACGCTCCTGTGCTTGCAACAGGCAGTGGTAATCATATGTTGAAAGTATGGAATATGGACGGTACCAATCTGGGCACTGTTCGTCACCAGGCCGGGTTCCTCCATAGTGGCAAAAGTACTTCAGTCAGTGCACTCGCATTCCATCCTCATCGTATGATTCTCGCCAGTTCAGGAGGGGCCGATTCTCATATTAACCTCAATCGTCCTCTTTCGTAACATGTATAAACGGAATAAATCACACAATTATATACTTTACATTAGACTTCGAATCGTAATATTAACTTCTTGCATTCACAAATTCTGCTTTGCGATGTGTTTTGGGATACTCCAGCTATAGTCAATAACTGTGGTGCCCATGAGAGTAAAACTTCTAAAACGACACATACGACTGAGCTTGAGATGGTGGAGTTGTAGTAAAAAATCCCATCTGGTAGTCATCACGAATATACGTTGGTCTAATGGCCACGGCGTTTGATACAGATGCTGTCAAAGAACAGGTGGAGATTTTGCAAGATTCGTTGGACGATTTGAAAGATACTCTGGCGCCCTTGCTCCGTGGCAACGGTGCAACATTATCCGCCTACTTGGAATCATCAAACCTCGACCCGATAGGCAAAGCGAAATTATTCGTGTCACTAGCGTATTCAATCGACTCTTTATTGTTTTGTAAGTCAATGAATTTGGAGAGAGGGAGAGAGAGAGACACATGGAATTTCTGACCGTACCAGGCTACTTGAAAGCAAATGGCACAAACACGGAAAAACATACAATCATGGATGAGCTCTTACGTATCAAGCAGTACGTAATGAAAATCAAACAAACAACGGCCCATGAACAAAAACGAAAGTTTGTGCTTGATAAAGGTGCAGCAAATCGGATAGTGGGCCATGGGACAAACAATGCCGCAATTCTCGATCGTGAACGAGTGGTTGCCACACAACACACGAATCAAGCTATACAAGCTACCTTGGCTGATTCCGCAGCTGCCAATATTGGCAAACACACGCGGTTCGGCAATAGCGGCATCATGCAAGATGCTACGGAACATCTTGTTGCCGGACCAACAATGGGAGGACAAGGTTTCGCCGGCCACCATGAAGCTGTGTTGAAAATTGAGAACGGTACGCCGTTGCCAAATCTACCGTCGACGGCGCAGGCGAGTCCAGCCTGTGCATCCATGTTTGATGAATCAAAAAGTGAAAAGAAGAATAGAGAGCGGCGAGAACGAAGAAGTGTCAAGAAGGAGCGCCATCGAAAGCTCAAGGCGAAGCAGATGGCGAAGAATGAAGCAGCCTGAAAAAAGTTGTGCAATTGTCGTCGTCTCGCTTCACCACAACCTCGATGCGTGTCTTGCATGTTTCGACTGTATGGCATGGTATTTCATGTATATACACAGAGAGTATACAATCATGCTACGCAGTCGGGATGTCATATCAGGGCCCATGAAATGCTGGGTGATGTGACGGACAACCATCGGCTCGTATGTATACACGCGGAACTTCCGTTATTAGCATGTGACGACCGAGGATCGAGCATATCCCATGGCTCAGTGTAATCTCGCAGCAAAATCTCGAGTGTCATCATGATGTACCTCCACAGTTTGTTTAACCCCTTCGCGGGATCGCAAAACACATCAGCGCGTCATTCAACAAGAGCATGCATGAGTCGTTGCACGCGTGGCGATGCATCAACTTGCCACGTATGCTTCTTTAACTGTGGTACGGTCAACGCCACGATGGATTCGTGGGGGCGAATGATGCGTACCGATCGACACCGAGCCTCATTCCATCGCTTCATCGGTGTGACGCGGCCTCCTTGTGTTGTTGACGTCGGCCCTAAATTTGCTATCCACATATATAAACACCCTCAGACAAGCAATCCATTTTGTTATTTCAGAATCAATAGATTTTTTAAACATGTCTTCTGCATCTTCAGCGACTCAAAACACGGCTCAATCAATGAAGAACCAGACTAGTGTCAAATCACCAAATGAGAATGAGTCTGGCTCCGGGGTCAGTCACGCCACCGGTGAATCTATGGTCCCTGAAGCGTAAGTTTTTCTTCTTCGCCTCTTGTATACCCATATAGCAAGAGCTGATGGCAATCTAGTGTTCAGAAGGCCGTGCCAAAGGCAGTCGAGGATGTCCTTCCAGAGTCAATTCACCCAACACAGTAATCGTTGAGCATCTGGATTCCCCGGACAATGAAAGTATGCTCGGTATGATTAAGTAGTGATGATTATCAATGAATGTATGAATTTTCATCCTCGCCTATCACTGACTGCGCTTGTCGTGTTTTTCACGAAATGAATCACTGTGTACACGGTGCACATGGAGGGGTTTTTTGTGACAGATGAGTATATACCAATAATTAGCTTAACCCTTTTTTTCAAGTGGAATATACTAAACAAGACCGGTCGTGAACGAGTTTCGACAAACGATAAGGTCTGTTGGAGCATTAGTTGCTCCACTATAGACTCCAAAAACACTTTGAAAGATGTCCACAACAGTTATGGTGTGCCACAAGGTGTCACTCTACCCGATATCTAAGTGCCGTTCTAATGAGAGCTCCGCAATCTAGAGAGAACGTAAAGTCGCAGTGAGGAGAGAAATTAAGGCCGAGTGAATAGGCATAAAAACAGATGCGAAGCTTGGCATGAAATGGAAAAAGTTGTTGTGGCTTTGAAGCCACCTTCTCCCGAACAGGGGGTCGAACCCTGGACATTCAGATGACGATGTGCTCGTAAAAGTCTGACGCTCTACCGACTGAGCTACCCGGGATAGATGTTCATTGTATTATCTTTCTTATTATATACAATGTACTGTTGAAATTGATAATTAACGTCAAATAGTATATTGACTGTGAGTGTGATATCGTGTATAGAATTAATCTGCTGACGCAGTAGTAGTCACGTTCCGCAGTAGAAAATTCGCGTTTGGGAAAGGTTGTACATATACTATGAGCTGTAGCGAGAGTCGTATTCTGTCAGTCAAGAATGCGTAATGCATGTTCGGCTCGTTTGTCGAGGCACGAGCCTTCTTCCATACTCTTCCTCCCTCACGCCTTTGTACCACATCCATGAGCATTGCCATATGATATGAGTGATGCAGTTGCCTTCTAAAAGAGTGGTGCCTGCTCATGGCACCCTGCGATCTCGAATGTAGAGTCAGAATACAGGAGCAGTAGACGACAGGTCACATGATCTCGCATGTGTTCTTTCCTGAACTGCTCATTTGATGAAACTGATGCGGCATCGCTTATCTCCCAGATCCAATTATCACCATTAGGTCTTCGTGGTATGTCAAGAAAACAAATATACACTCTGTACATAAAATTCCTACGTGTCCAGCAGGCGGGATGACTCATTCGTGGTGCGTGTCATTGTCTGCAGAACCTATGTCTGATGAATCAAACGTTGATACCACGAAACTCTTGGAAATCCATTGTATCGTGCTTTCTTTCCTGCAGGCCATCATCTTGTATATCATATCAAGCTTGTACATATTGTGACACCTAGCGTGGTGTCCAGTGCACATATGCTTTATGTAATCTTTCGCAAAACCCCTTGTAGAAAATACCTTGCTTCATCCAGTCCTCTCTTGACATTCTTTGTCCTCCGTTCAATCACGTCTAGAGAGTCAATGCTTAATCCTTCCACTGTGGCAACCAACGTTGTAAAGTACTCGAGAGAAAAGAAATAAGACATAGTCCCGTCTTGTCGTACGTACAGATAATCTTCTAGCTTCGGCACTTCTGTAGCTTGTTGAAAACGAAGCTGCGCTAGATCACCCGCAGCGTAGTCTCTGAAGCAGATGACTGCACCTGGCTTCATGACCTTGACAAACTCCTGCATGACCTGCCTATGGGCAGCCGGTGGAATCGCAGACAGGACAAAGACACAGGTGACAAAATCGAGCGTATTTGACGGTATCAAGAGAAACGAATTCTCTTGCGTGATATCTGCAACAAAAGCATGAATGCGGTCAGCAGCTCGCATGGACTCGAATGCAGGGTGCTCTTTGACCAGCTTTATGGCTGTCACGCTAAAATCGCAAGCATATAGCTTCAGACTTGGGTTTCTTTCGAGTGCCGGATAGATCAAATTACCAACACCGCATCCCACTTCCATGCCTTGCGAGTTCGGTTGTGACAGCAGTGTAGGAAATTCGAAATCGAGCCAATGACGATCTTTGAAGAAATTCGTCTTATTGCGCTTATAAAAGATGTCCCAATTTTTGCCAGCTGTAGCTTTATATCTATTTTGCCAGAAAGGCTTGAGACACGGTAGGTCGGCCTCCGCGACAGTCTCGGGCATCGCGGTGCAGATGCGAAGAAGAAGCTTATTTTTGCTCGTCGCAGAGAAGCAGATTTATGTCGAACGCGATAGTTTATCCGGTGGAATCATTACTCAGCGGCTTCCGGTGAAATCATTACTCAGCGACTTCCGGCGAATCTTACGCCAAGGGTATAACGCTCGACGCACAAAAATGCTGTGACTTCAGTAAAGAGCTGTGGCACAGAGAAGCAGGGTTGCAGGAAAGGTGACTCGAGCGCAGAATGATGGCTACTGTATAGAAATTATTTGGGTTGACAAATTAATTTCACGAAGCATCGTATTGCTCTTGTTCCAACCTCATTGTACAAGTATTCACCGTTCAGGCATATTGGACAGGTGCGTACTCATGGCATCTATTCTCTCTCGATATTGCAACTGCACAATCCTTTGAGCGCCTCTGGATCCTTTTCCTTGCGCTGTGCCGGTCTGCGTGAGTCTGATACAGACTTATCATCACTAGTCGCCTAAATTTAGCCGAAGTTACTGATGTGGTGGACACAGTTGCGACATTGCTCAATGACCATCCACAGCAACAGATTCTGAAATTATAGACGGAGCAGATCACCATAAATTTATATTTTCCGACGAAAGGTGCACGACTGCGCTGTCCACACAATTCATAAGTGCATGAGTTCACTTATACTGAGTCTAGTACGCTCTACGGTAGGATGCAACACTGGACTTTCCGCAATCTGAATCAAGGACTCGGCAGCATTGACTTCGTCCGCTTCCATACTTCTAGTCTGCGTAAACGTGCTACACACTTCAGGATTTTCATGCTCTGCGGAAAAGTCAAGCTCATCATTTAAGACACTCGAGTCAGATTCGTTGTAGCTTGAAACCTGGTTGGTCCTGCCACTCCTCCTCTTGCTTCTCTGGCTCGATGGCGTTTCAGTCCGTGATGAAGAGGCCGTTCTCGTGGTCAGTGCTCCAGACGAAAGTAACGATGGTCCACGCTGCAGTAGCCTCTGCAGTTCTTCGATATAATCGGCCGTGGCCGTCAAGACGTCCAATTTGCGCAGAAGTGCGTCAGGGTCGTTACATGCTGGCACCAAGTCTTTGAGTCGCTGCATGGTGTCATTGATTTTTTCTCTCCGGCGCTTCTCGATCTGGCTATGAGTCGTCTTCCTGGAAGGCTTGCCCTTCCTGACAGTGCGGCTACTGGTTGCCTGCGGTACTTCAGCGCTGCCTATGTATTTGGTTGGTGGTGACAAGGAGGTTGGGTCTCTTGTGCAGATATCGTCAGGAGACAGCTGACGGTAGTCTTTCGGCAAGCAAGCAGGTCCAAGACTCAATTCCGGCAATGATTCAGCAGTCTGTGGCCCAAGATAGGATGATGAAGGAGGGGTCGCAAGATAGCTGGCTGAATCTTTGGTTACGCCCATGATCGCTTGTCCTTGTCGTTGGGTGGTCTGTCTCAAATGTGGCCATCGCAATCAAGGGCGACAGCACAACCTTGAACGTTGACCATTGCCTGCTGCTGGCAACACTCACACGACATCACGCACACTGCTTCTCGTATGTGATTGGCTGTTTCTTGTCAACCAATCAAGTTCCACCAGTCGGAGCCAGCACGTGACATGATGTGCGATCTTTGTGAATTTGGTGATGAAATTCTTTGCTTCTTCTACTTCACACACGCAACACTCACTTCATACCATCATGGCTCTTCCACCACACGGAGGTGTGCTCAAAGATCTCCTCGTGAGAGATGCTCCTCGTCATGCTGAACTCTTGACAGAGAGTGAAACTATTCCAGACATTTACCTCACACAAAGACACTTGTGTGACCTTGAGCTTATTCTGAATGGTGGCTTCTCTCCTCTTGAAGGTTTCATGAATCAGAAAGACTACGAATCAGTCGTCGAGACTCTTCGTCTTGCAGATGGTACCATCTTCTCAATGCCTATTGCACTTGATGTAGACCAGGCCACGATCGACAAGGCAGGCCTCAAAGCTGGAGCTCGTGTGACCCTGCGTGATTGGCGTGATGAGTCCCCAATTGCCATTCTTACTGTGGATGATGTGTATAAGCCAAACAAGGTAGAAGAGGCCATCAAAGTGTTCGGAGCAGATGACGTTCTTCATCCTGCTGTCAAGTATCTCCATGGATGTCACGACTTTTACGTTGGTGGAAAAGTTGAAGCTGTCACAAAGCCACAACACTACGACTACGTCGGTCTGCGATATACTCCTTCAGAGCTGCGAGCTCAATTCGAGAAGCTTGCGTGGAGTCGTGTGGTTGCTTTCCAGACACGAAACCCACTCCATCGGGCACACAAGGAATTGACGGTTCGAGCTACGAGACAGACCAAGGCAAATTTACTTCTCCATCCAGTGGTTGGAATCACCAAGGAGATGGATGTAGATCACTTTACCCGTGTCAAGGCATATGAAGCCATTATGCAAACATATCCAAAGGGTATGGCTATGCTTGCTCTTTTGCCACTTGCCATGCGAATGGGCGGCCCACGAGAGGCTCTTTGGCACGCCATCATTAGAAAGAATTTCGGAGCCTGCGCTTTCTGTATCGGTCGAGACCACGCTGGTCCAGGAAAGAACAAGGACGGTGTTGACTTTTATGGACCGTATGATGCTCAGACGTTAGTTGCAAAGTACAAGAGTGAAGTCGGTATCGAAGTTGTGCCATTCGCTCAGATGTCCTACCTACCGGAAACTGACGAGTACATGCCAAAGGATCAGGTGCCAAAAGGAACAGCCACTCTGGATCTCTCTGGGACCGAAGTACGAAATAGATTACGATCAGGTGCCCCGATCCCTGAATGGTTTTCCTACCCACAAGTCGTCAGAGTTCTCAGAGAATCGTACCCACCTCGAGCCAAGCAAGGGTTCACTGTTTTCCTCACTGGCCACTACAATTCTGGAAAGGATACGATTGCTCGAGCTTTGCAAGTCACTTTGAATCAGCAGGGTGGTCGATCAGTCTCCATGTTGCTCGGTGAAACTGTCAGGTCGGAGTTGTCGCAGGAGCTTGGATTCTCACCTGAGGACAGAAACAAGAATGTGGCACGAATTGCATTCGTCTCTGCCGAGCTGACAAGAGCTGGTGCTGCTGTCATTGCTGCACCGATTGCCCCATATGATCAGTCCCGTAAAGCTGCCAAGGCCACCATCGAGGCTGCTGGATCTTGTTTCCTCGTCCATGTCGCAACTCCATTGGAGTACTGTGAGAAGACTGACAGAAAGGGCAATTTCAAGCGAGCTCGAAATGGAGAGATCAAGGGATTCACCGGTGTCGATGCACCATACGAGGAACCCACGAATGCTGATATCGTTGTAGATGCGAGCAAAGAGTCGATTCAAAGCATCGTGCATCGAATCATTCTCACTCTTGACGCAGAAGCATTATTCGCGCAATCATAAACAGAAGAGCATAGAATTTAGCATCACCAAAACATGGGGCATTGGAGAATGTAAGTTGCGCAATTGACTTGCTATTTATACATATATACTTGAAACAGATTTACTGCCTTGCAAGACGATTTTTATTGCACGACGATGCATTTTCCCCATTCCTTCGACAAGAGTATTTTGCCGGCATCGCGAGACTCTTACCACGCAATCACTGCTTCGTACGCCAGCCTGCTCAGTGTGATGCTAGTCTCATCAAACAACTTTGTGGCTAGCTCGGATATGTACAGCGTGATGGGCAAAATTGCCAACTGCGCCACGATAAAATTGAGTTCGATACCGAGAGGTCCAATTTCCGTAACCTTGATCCAATTGTCCCATGCAGTAGCGGGCGTAAAGGGTCTGACGAACCCAATTACTCGAAAGACTTTATCGCCAATGGTGATTGCGACTGGGATGTGCACGAGGTACAATGCGAATGAGATTCTGCCGAGGTATTGACAGACACGAGTCTCCAGGGCACGTTTCAAGATTGGAAGTCGTGAAATTGACAAGACTAGCGCCGGTGCAGCCAGAGACGGCCAAAATCGCCACCACTGATCTTCCATATAAGTCGTTGGCACAAGCGAGGTGAGTATAGCCCAGCCAGGCGATTCCATGGCGACGGCTGGGTCTTTCAAGGATGGCTGACTCGCGAGGTACAGACCGACAAGGAAGAGACAAAACCAACCATTGCTTGGTGAAGGTCGAGACTGCTTTGTATTTGTGACGATATCCAATTCAGCCAACAAGAGGCCTGCCAGAAACGAAAACATTTGCCAGATTCCAATGTAGTGGAAGTATACCGCGAGTGCGATGACAAGCGTTGCGCGTGCACGTAAAGTTACCCGTGACAGGCCGAAGAGTGTGAGAAAAACGAGGAGTGAGCCCTGGTACTCGGTAGGTATGGTCCACAATGGAAAGTCATACGTGAACCAAGTATAGTCCGGTCTTTTCAAGGGGTTGACGTACTTGGAGAACTCGCGCCACCAGGTCGCACATTCTGTGAGAAACGAAGGTTGCCGTTTGGGCCACTCCAAATCGATGCGGAAGACGTGCCAAGATGTGAAGAATAGTGTTGTAACGGCGATGAAGGGGAAATAGAGTCTGATGCCTCGACGGAAAATGGCGGATGCCAAGGCCGGGTAGACGTCATCTGAACGTTTGTGGATGAGCGTCAAAGGTCGGAATGAAAGTACGTAGCCTGAGATGACGAAGAACACAGCGACTGCTGCATGGCCGCCGGTGATGAAGACACGAAGGAATGGGAACGTGATGGCGGCATAATGGCCGCGGTAACCAAATCCATACTGAATCTCATCTGCGTCGTGGTTCCATGCTTGTGAATGTGCTATATAGACGATGAGAGCTGCTACACCTCGGAGACCGTCAAGGTAAGAGGTGGCACGAAGCGCAGGACGTGGTTTATGCAGGAAGATATCTGGTTTCATCAAGTCGCATAGGCGCTGGCTATATGTTTGGTGACTCGAGGGCTGTGCCCGACCATCAATCAAATGTCTATGAGCAGGGAATAAAGGCTCCTGAAGCTCGAGATCTTCGTGCCCAATCGTGTCTTGTGCGCCCTTCGAGACTGTCATGATGCTATTTACGTTGAGTAGAAACCTTCCGTTCCGTGAAACTCATATGAATCCACAAACGACTGGCATCGTACAAGCAATCATAGCAAGCTTTCGATATGACTAGACTGCTCTGGTATTCAAAACACCATTTGTCAATGTGTTTGGAGAGAAACGTGGAGAAGTTGCCAAGATTTTCTCGCATCGGCCGTAATCGGTGCTGCACCTTCCAAGGCGTCGACAGCACAACACAAGCGATACAACAGACAGGCACAGTCGCTGCCGTTGCAATCGACAAATGAGATTCCGAGTCAGTCATATAGCTCTGCTCCTGCACTGCTTGGCTACTTCACTTGCGAATGAAGATGGCTGCACCATCACGCACCCAGGCACTGGAGAATTTTACGATTTGCGTGGGCTCGCAAGACACCCGGACGAAGAAAAAGCAGTCGACTGGCATGCTAATGGGTACGACTACAATGGTGGCAACTTTAGTCTAAATGTCTGTGCCCCTCTCATTACAAAAACAACTCGGATATCGCGGACGCTAAACATTTCTGCCATCTACACGAATGAAGATGAGAAAATGTACTCGATTGGACAGACATCATCGGAGCTACGCTTTCGCGGCAAAAAACTGATTTTAGAGTACAAGGGTGGATCTACCTGTCCGGGCGACTCGAAGCACTTGAAATCTTCGCTCATTCTCTTCACTTGTGATTCATCCATGGTAGGCACCGCCTCAGTCGCATTCATCGGCGAACTTGACGAGTGCGCTTACTTTTTCGAGTACAAGACGTCTCGTGCTTGTGCCACAACAAGAGATGTCGAGTCGGCATTGTCTCCCGGCTATGTCTTTCTCATCATATTACTCGTCGCCTTTGGTGTCTATTTTATTGGTGGATGCATGTACTCCCGCACAGTGCTTCTGCAACGAGGCTGGAAACAGCTACCAAATTATGAACTTTGGAATGGCCTGTTTGGTGAGCATCTAAGCACCTTCATCGCATAACAGATAAGCTAATTGATTTCAGGTTTCATTGGTGACATGGGCACGATCATCATCGCGACAGCCGTTAATAGAATCGGAGATCTCTTAGCACTCGTTGGGCTGCGGAAAAAAGGAGCCATAGGACTTACCGGGACATACGATGGAGGATATGACGATGAATCCCGCGTGGATGATGACAATCAGCTCATTGATGAAATCGATGATGATAGATGGTAGCACGGAGTGTTGGGAATCGTGTGATTAAGCATAGCGCCAGCGGCTTACATGTATTAGAAATGTGTAAGTGTGACCATGTATAAAGTTGGCCTCCGAGCTCTGTAAACTCAAGAAATTTCATAGACTTTCAGACTTTTGATGGCCCAATAAGCGTCACGAAATGCTTCAGGATTGTTGCTTACAAAGGAATTGCAATCACTGCCCGGGCAATCCGATTGAGCATATACCTGTCCTGCCCAATCTCCACATAGCGTGGTATTAATAATGATCACATGATCTCGAAAAATGCCCTCGATATCGCAATCTGTATTGTCGAATACTGCATCGGGCAGACCCCAGGCGTCTATATCCAGGTCAGGCAAGGGCGCATTGACTGAGATATTGAATGGCACTCTGTCCCGGTGGAAAATCCACATTCTTATCACCTCCGTTGTCCATTCCATAACAACGATCCCTCCCCCTTGAGCATTGAATGAGCGTCCAAAGGAATCCGCAGTCTTCACACCGCACCCTTGATTTGGCCACTGATTCCACGCTTTGACATTACAATCCATACTCTCACTGCTTCCTTTCTGTGATCTGTACGGCGCTACACGACAACCTGGACCGGTATGTAGTGTAAAAGCATTATCAGTTTCCAAATTGACACCCTCGAGGATATCGATTTCACCCTTTCTAGGCCACGCATTAGCGGCAGTAGACCAGAATGCAGGCCATGTACCGCAACCCTCAGGCATGTGATGCACGTCCAGCACAAACATGCCTGTGGTATAGCTCTTCTTGGTCGAGATGCGGACAGATTTGCGTCCATGGGGCGCTTGTTCAGTGGAGTCTACATGCATGTACGAGGCTCCATCAACGCCAAGATACGTCAAATTATGAGCAAGTGCAGCCGCTCTTGAGAGATATTGGACATGTCCATGGGTGGGATCCGGGGCATCTTCGTAAGTGAAGCCATCAAAGAAATCTACACCGGAATATTCATCTACTAAATGATACCTTCCCACGCTTTCTTTCGGTGTAGATGGCTGGAAGCTGTGCTGATTGGGTGCAAACACAGTGAGTTCAAATACTTGGACGACGCCGAGTAAGATTACGACCACAAGCGATATGAAACAGCGAAGGAAGAGAGACGACACCATGTCCCTTTACCGAGCCGTCGCAGTACATGGCTTTTTCGCATGCATGTCAGGCGCAACAAAATCTAGGCTCGTCATGTAGATGATATGCTTGATTGTCATGGGAGATGATGATCAGCTGAGCAAACTCTATCAGGCAATGTGTCCCGAGTGACGCCACACCAAATGACCGTTGAACTCCGCCTCCACATGAAAGATTACAGGTGAACGGACGCTCGCTTACTAGAAGAGTCGCGCGTCCCATTCCCCTGCACTCTTTCTACCTTTCAACAGACTCCTTTCCGCTACTGAATGCACCATGCCTCCAGATCGACCTACCTCGCCTTACATAGCTCACTTTCGCTTCTCGCTCGGATCGTCTCTGGCGCGCCGATACTGCCTGTCGCAGTCTCGCTCGAGAAGCGCGCTCTGGGGGATGGCATGAGTCCAGGGGAAGTGACTGGATATGTCTTCTTCATCATCCTTCTCGTCGTGCTTTCAGGAATCACAGCTGGTTTGACATTAGGTCTTATGAGTCTGGATGAAACACAGTGTAAGTAGATGCACACGGGTAGTCACTCAGTTACTCAGTCTGCTATAGTGTATGTGTTATCTCAGTCTGGATCCGCCAAACAGAAGAGACATGCCGCAAAAATCATACCGATTCGCAAAAACGGTCATCTTCTTCTCGTCTCTTTGCTCCTTCTGAATGTCATATCTAACGAGACACTTCCAATCATTTCTGAAAAGATTCTTGGATCTGGTGTCATATCTGTAGTGATTTCCACCGTTATGATTGTCATGTAAGGATCACCAACTGATAGTGATGAAGCCATTGCTCATAAAATAGTTTCTCTGAGATCTTGCCGCAAGCTGTATGTTCTACACATGGTCTTGCGATTGGTGCAGCTATGGCTGTGCCAGTCAAAATCGCAATAATCCTCATGTTTGTGGTCGCATGGCCCGTGGCCAAACTACTAGATTTGATCCTTGGTGAGAACCACGGCATGGTTTACAGGCGCGCAGAGCTCAAGGAACTGATTGATTTTCATTCAAAACAAGCTCAACATGGAGGCGATCTTTCTATTGATGCAGTCACGATCATGCGCGGCGCACTAGATCTTCAGGAGAAAAAAGTCAAAAATTCCATGACTTCCATCGAGGATGTCTTTATGCTACATGCAGGATCGAAACTCGACCGAAGGACGATTCAGCATATCTTGGATTCTGGCCATTCAAGAGTGCCGATTTTTGAGTATGTTGATGATTCGGTAAGTGTGGCGGAAGTTGCCGCAGGTCATTATAGTGAGGTGCTTCAGCGACAAAAAATTATTGGGTGTCTCTTGGCAAAGAACCTTTTGTTGATTGATCCGGATGATGAGATTCCACTTTCCAAAGTGTCCATCAACCATATT
The DNA here is from genome assembly GCA_000836195.1 of Taphrina populina JCM 22190. NCBI lineage: Eukaryota > Fungi > Ascomycota > Taphrinomycetes > Taphrinales > Taphrinaceae > Taphrina > Taphrina populina. The sequence goes on from DF820116.1 coordinate 30,779, forward strand.
CCAAGCGTGCAAGATGACCTTCCACTCTTTGATATTCTCAACACATTTCAGGAGGGCCGATCACATTTAGCAGTCGTGGTCAATTCTCCTCCAGCTACAGCGCGAGTCCGCAACTCAATGGAAAGAAACGGTTCGCGAAGTTCTGCCGAGACGGTCGTTGAAGACCCTAGCCGTAGTCGACTGTGGACAGACGCGGAGATGGTTGACCTCGAACCGATCGGCATCATAACATTGGAAGATGTATTGGAGGAGTTGATCCAGGAGCCCATTTGGGACGAAACTGATGCCGCCGAGCCACGGCCAAGGGCAGGATTGGCTGTGCCATTGAATTTTGGAACAGGAGAGTCGTTGATCTTGGCTACCGGCCGTGGTAGACCAGCATCTCGCTATAATCAAGATAGTCCTTCTGTGGAGCGTTTCAAGTCAAGACCTTCTGTAGCCGCAGAAACCTATACGGATCACGAGAAAATTGCGCCAGCCGCTCAGACGCCGATAGAGATGGCCACGCTCTCTTCAACAGATACAGCATTAGCGGAATACGTTTTATCACGAAGCAACAGTGTTGCTCCGGCAGATGCGAAAGTGAACAGCACAGCGGGTGACCCATTCACAGATGAACCTCAGATGATTCAATCGCAAATACGAGCATCGACTCCGATCACCCAGTCCATCACAAACAAGCACTTATCAAATGTCAGGCCTTCTAGACCCCTCAGTCTCGATATGCCCCTTAGTGCTCCTATTTCAGCACAAGGTCCCAGCAGCGCACGGTATAGTGTTAAGAATAGGTTCAAGTCACGTAGCACCTCGTCCTCTCGCGTACAAGAGATCCGCCGCTCTCAAAGCGCGCACACTACCTCAACACGGAATGAGAGTGTCCCTTCTTTCGATTCGCGATAACGAGCTGAGGACTAATGGGATGGTTGCAGCTCACAAAAGCAGATGAGATGAGACAGAACGGTTGAGACACAAGATTTGCCCTCATCAGCTCTTACGACACCCGTATGCTCAGTAAATATATGCACAGATCGTTGTAGAGAGCTCTTGTATAGTTAATGGATTGTTGCGTTTACCCTAATTTGAGTCTTTCAGGGTTTCTGTCCTTTATTGTCTGTGAACGTGCATCGAAGCAGCCACGTTGCGTGAGAGTGTGTTGACACGACCTTTCCCTCACTAACGCGACGAGAGCACCTTTGCGACGGTCCAAACATACCTGAAAGAATCGATCCTCTCCGCCCCTTTCGTAATGAGTGATCAATTCCAAAACCTGTCTGCATTGCCGCAAGAATATGCTCGCGAAGGAACTCAATTTTTGAAGCGATGTCAGAAACCAAGCATGAAGGAGTTTATGGGTATTGCTCAGGCCACGGCCGTTGGATTTCTCATCATGGGCTTTGTTGGCTTTTTCGTGAAATTGATTCACATACCAATCAATAATGTCCTTGGTATGCAGAATCTCTCATCCCTTTTGGGGAGCGTCACGCTAATGTTTATACAAGTTGGAAGTTCGTGATTGCAAGGAGCTAGGAGGTTTGACGGTCTGTTAGTAGGAGGAGAACATGAAAGATGAATAACCCGATATGATTGCGAAGCACAACAAAGGGCAAGTCTTACTAATTCATGGCTCGGATATTGGGAAATGCGGATCTTTTCAGCCAGGGGGTTTATTGCTTCATACTAACAAACAAACTATATTATTACTTTTTTCTTGGTGTCCTACATTATGCTTACGTGAAATGGCGCGAGATGGATAGTTCAGAACAGAATGTAGGCGAGACAAAGGAATGACGGTCCGCAGAATAACCCAAACCAGAAAAAGGTGTTTGCAAAAGTCGGGTTTTGTTTGAAGATCTTGGTGTTCATGAGTCCGACGAGCGGTAGCTGCAGCATTTGACTGAAGAGAAGGTAAAATCTGATCTTCTTGGTCATGCATGCCATGACAAGTTCGTGCACAATGCTAGACAGCAGAAACGTGATGATAGTTGCTTGTTTCTTCTTCACATTGAGTACTGACATGGATGAATGATATACGTGCCGCAGCAAAAACCTGTGAACCGGCACATTCCAGTCCCGAGCGAAATTTTCCCAGGAAACAGAGTTCCACCAATCGTTGTAAAAGTTTCGGTCGGCGAAGCGTGTGATTTCTGCAAACCACTGGCACACGCATTCAAAGATGATGTAGAAGACCAAAAGATACATGGTAATGAATGGGAACACCATGTCCAGCATCAACCAAGGCAATTGTGTGACTTTGTCTGTTGTTGTCATGGTCGATAGATTGGTCGGAATGACTGGCAAGATGTAGTGCTCCACAATCATAGTCATGAGAACAAAGGTGCCGAGGGTTGCAAGAGTCTTCTCAAAGACATACCACCATCGGATCCTCTCCGTGCGCGGGTAAACGATGTCGTACACGAGCGATGGCACGAGCAAGTAGTCGACATAATCGGAAAAGGTCAGATTTTCTGGATAAGTCACACCGTCGTGCGTTAATTCCCCCGACAAGTCGCTGATTTGACGCACAAGGATTTCTTCTTCGTCGTCGCCGGCTTGTGCGACCGATTCATTATTCGGTGTCTCCCCTGAAGGACTCGGCGGCTGCAGATTCAGTCGAGGGACAGACTTGTTGTTGTTTCGGAATTTGAGAAGTTTTTTTTCGAGTTTGCCCTTGGATTTGTATACTTCCGAAAGGTATCCCATATAAGCAGCATAAGAATGTTGCTTCATGAGCATGACCAAGCAGTGCAAGACAATCACCACACTCTGAATCCATTGCCAATTGCCTGAATATGACCTGTGAACGATAAACACAAAGTATGCAACCTGCCATGCTGCTTCAATGAGCCATCCACTTCGGTTCCAGGACAAACCGTGGAAGATGAGTTTCTGCAGGAACACGACAAAGACTGAAGAACAGACCATGATTGCATCCGTTCTAGCCAGATCCCACAGATTGAGTCGATAGAGGGTGGCTAATTCTCCACGGAAAAGGTGTCCCGTCGTTCGCCAATGCTGCAACAGAGTTCTGATTCCGAGAAACGCAAGACCGAGCCACCAAAGTGCAAAGAACCCATGGAAGGACCCGGTCCGTTCAGGATTATGCCTATCAAAGGCTGTATTGCCCGGCGTGAACTTAACATCCCGAAACCTCTTGTGCACTTTTTTGCCCTGGGCTTCATCATACTTTTGCTTTTCGAGTCGCTCTACAAGAGCCTTCTCGTCCTTGGTCAGAGTATTTGTCGAGTCGCGTTTCGCCAAAACGGCCCGAGCGGCCACCTTGTCCTCAACAATCTTAGGACGATCAGAGTCGGGCAGATCCTGAAGATCTTTGGTCGGCTTTCGAGAGATGAAAGGCCGTTGCGATGCCATGATATTGACAAGGAAGAATTAGTAATTTATATCGAGTTACCAAGCATTCACTGCTTTGTGGCAGATGCGAGCTTGATTTTTTTTCGGATCAAGGGCCGCGGGTAATTGTTGTGGATGATGTGGAGATCGGAATTCGTTATGCGTAGATCAGCAAGATCACCAAAGTCCTCTTGAGCTACTTTTGTCGGTGACTTTTCTGGGTCGGAGAAAGTATCGATTCAGATCTGAACGGGGCTCGAGCCGTACGACTGCTTCAGGATCAGAATCTGTCAAGTCCGACGCAGTTTCCAAAGTCGGAGCACAAAGCCGCCCTGGAGCACGATCGCTTCCGGAGAACATGCAAAGATAGCCGGTGGCGTTGTTTTTTAAGTACGTCATTTGTAACGTCTCCTTCTTATGGAAAGAACGGCACTGGTGAAATCATGTTGAGTCGACTGGTCATTACAAAGAACTAAAGAATAGAGCAGCTGCCGTGATTGATTCGCCCGTCGTGTTTGCGAAGCAGATCGTTCGTGTTGTATATGTGTGTATGTTGCCGTGGTTGCTGCTATTTCCCCTTGTATATCAGAAGAGGAAAGCCTACCATTCGGCAGCCCATAAAAGCATATTCTTTCATGAACCAGCCGCGTAGAATGCAATGAAAGCATAGTTGCTTGTACTCCTTCACGTAGCACGTGATTCTGCGGGATAGTGGGGTAGTCAGAAAGTCGTTGAGCGTAAGCTTCTGGACATCATCATCCTCATCCTCCTCATCCGCCCAATGTACTGAGCCAGCAATACGGGCTTTTGTCACGACATGGCGGAGTCTCCATCATCATCCTCTTCGGAATACGAGTCAGGTCACGAGCCTGAAGCAGGTGTCGTCTCGGACGATGGTGACAGCATGTTTGAGTCTGCAAATGAGGACAACGAGGCGTCTGAGGGGATACTTGAGCTCGACGTGGATATGATTGAGGAACAGATTACTTTAGATAGTGACACGCTCGAAGCTTTGAGTGATCCCTACTTTGATGAAGTGTCTGAGGATGAGGACGACGAGGACGAAGATGACCTTGACAGCGATTCTGAACTTCCGAGCCGAGTTTTTATTGAAGGTGACTCAAATGGACCTTGATATTGAAGTGAGAGACTGATCTTAGTAGACGACGACGAAGAAGAAGATGATGATGATGACGACGAATTTGAAGACGAAGAACAAGAAGGATTGCCGCTCGACTCTGAAGACGAGATACAAGCTTTGCAGACCCGACGAGCAACGATTGCACTTTTGGCCAGGCTTCAAGGTGGCATGCTTACAGTAGATGATGAGAACTATATGCCAGGGAGAAGGAGGACCCGGCCATCCTGGAAAAGGACAATACAGGAGACCCCAGTGCAGGCAGGAGTCGACCTTATCAATGGTGGTGAATTTGGAGAACCTCCGCCGTCGCACAGGCTTCATTCTGCCAGACGATTTTCGTGCTGTGTGCGTGATCAACTGTTGCAACGGGAATGTGGCTCTGGTGTGAAACGCTCTCGTGCTTCTCTCGCGGGCCATTTCCTCCCGACCTCTAATGGTAAGCTCGCAGTACGTTATCCTGCAAGAGCATATTCAGGACAATTTTCCCAAGATGGCTCGTTCTTCTACACTTGTTCCCAAGACTTCCGAGTCCGGTTGTACGATACTACGGACCCAATTCAGTGGAAACATTACAAGACCGTTCTTGGCAGTACTGGGCGCTGGACCATCACAGATTCCAATCTTTCTCCAGACAATCGATTCATCGCCTACTCGTCTATCACCCCTGTCGTTTACATGGCCAAGACAGCCCAAGACAACGTGGAAGATCAGGAAGTCCTCGACTTTACCGGACCTGATATGATGGGATACAATAATGGAATCTGGTCAATCCGGTTTTCGAGTGATGGTAAAGAAATCGTGGCCGGCGCTGGTGATCGCAGAATGTATGTCTACGACATTGAGACGAAGCAAGTCGTGCTGGGTGTCAAGGGGCATGCTGATGATGTAAACGCAGTTTGTTTTGCTGACAAGAGCTCAAATGTGCTCTTCTCTGGCAGCGATGACTCTCTAATCAAGGTATGGGACAGGCGTTCGATGGTGAATAAGAGGGAAGCAGGTACCCTCCCAGGGCATACCGAGGGCATCACATTCATAAGCTCCAAGGGCGATGGGCGTTATGTCGTCTCGAATGGCAAAGATCAGACAACCAAATTATGGGATATCCGAAAATTAGTCCCCGCAGGCACTTGGGATCGAAGCCATTCGGTCGAATCCACCAGATTCGACTATAGACATCAAGAGTATCCGGGCAATTTGGCTAAACCCCATCCAGACGATCGGTCCGTCATGACATACACTGGACATGCTGTTCTGAAAACCCTGATTCGTTGCGGTTTCAGTCCCGCTGCCACGACTGACCAGCAGTACATCTATTCTGGTTCAGATTGTGGCAAAGTATGGATCTGGAACTTGGATGGAACTGTGAACCGAGTACTTGATCTGAGCAAAGCTGAGAAATTCTCCCAACCACAGGTTACTGGTCGTCGTCGATTCCTTGGCTTCGGACAAGGAAGTCAGCGTGATTGTATCAGAGACGCCGCATGGCACCCTACCTTGCCCTATATGGCTTCAACATCATGGCATGCTGAAATGGATGCCGGTAGTATCTATTTGCACGAGTTTGGTGACAGTGATGCACCCGAAATGTATGATTCCCGATCTGTTCTTAAAAGCAGCCTGCGTGAACCTAGCTACTCTGCGAGCGATTTTTGGATGTAGAGGCACAAATGTAATGGCGCAGATGGAGCACTTGTTTTTATATTCAGCATGTCGTTTTAGAAATCTTCTTGTGTTTACGTACCTTATTGTGTACTGTGAGTCGTCTTTTGATGCATCGTGACCGGGAAAGACAAGTCACGATTTTACCTGACATTGACGAAGCGGGATACTCGTGGGAACAAGAAAAACTAGGGGAAAACAAAGTCGAGTGATGGACAAGCAAAACAAGATTTTATTTGCTAATGCATGGTGGAAATGTATGACTTTGGATTTTGTGAGGACTCACACAACCCCAGACCCAGAGTTGTATCCGTGCTTTCCACATCAAAGCCAAAAAAATGATACGAGCATATCTCGGCAGAGCGAATAGTTTACTCAGCATCCTCAGCATCCTCGCCTTCCTCCTTCTTGTTAGCAGCCGCGGCTCTCTTTCTTCTAACACGACCTGGTCGACCACCTCCTGTAAAAATGGATTAGCTATACAAGCTCAATACGCGCATGATGGAAGAACATACCGAATGGTGAAGTAAGGGCGAAATCAATGTGCTTCTGTGAGTCAAGTCGAACGATGAAAGATGGGACGTTGACAATCTGTTTGCCAACACGGATGTGTCTTTGTCGAATAAGAACACGAGCGTGATGGATCGACTTTGCCAAACCAGACTTGAAGACCTGGGTCTGTAATCGTCGCTCAAGGAAATCCTCAACACGAAGAGCAAGAACGTAATCGAGCTTCATGCGGGTCTCGTCGAGCACACCTACTCGCACCAATCGTCGGATAAGGGCGTTACCCTCAAACAATCGCTTAGGATCTTTGTCATCCAACGTCAAGAGCTCACGAGCAGCACGACGAATTTTAGAGAGAGTAAGCAATACCCTGAACTATGTCAGATATACGCCCAGTGCAACTCATATATTAAGCAGGTACGTACCGCCAGATTTCTCTCTTGTTTCGCAAACCGAACTCACCAGCTAATTTCAGCTCGGCATCGAGTCGTGCAGATTCGAATGGTCTTCGAGGGACTTTATAAACCTAAAAGACATGGTATCAGCTTCGAAAGTTCCTGTCAAGGAATTATCGCAACAGAAAAAAAATTCGAGATACTGAATAGTTGCTGTTTGCGACATAAATTGCATACCTTCGAGTAGGCTCTCGGTGCTAGACTACAAGGAGTCAGTGTTGGACAAAATTAGAGGCGCTGAAGGGGAGAACGTACGGCATATTGTCGTGTCTGTGGCCAGGGTGGTGAGTCGATAAATTTGCGCTTTCAAGAGTTAGAGCGTCGGGATCCACCAACATCCCGGGTAATCCGCGGATGAGCAAGTTGTTTTGTGACCAGCCAGTCTTCACGTGCTTTTCGGCGGTAGGAAATGAAAAATGAGTGCACATTGCGCTGATCAGCATATACGCAGCTCATCATGACTTGGAGAGCTATACAGCCAGTGCACCAAGTAGTGACACGATGGTCACGTCGCACCGCAACTGCTTTACTCGTGGCTTCCCTTTCCACGCAATACTTCTATGTAGCCTGGAACACTTGCTCCTAATTGCGACAGAACCTTAGCTCCGCCAAGTGAAGGTTACGCACACCCGTGTAGAGAGTTGTATTCCGGTCGGCATTGATCCGCGTGATTGAGCGGATCGGTATATCGCTTCAATTGTGTCACCATGACATATGGCGCCACGCACCGACTCCGTTTCTACATCTGGTTTCGGGCTGGAGTTTACCTTGAACTACATAGACTATGATCTTTACCCTGCATCACGCCTTGACCAGGATCGTTCGCGGTTTGACGCGCCTGATTCTTTCCATCAAACTGTTCCAATCATACGCATATTTGGAAGCACTGATGCCGGACAGAATGTATGTGCTCTCGTTCATGGAGTTTTTCCATACATGTATGTGGAGTACACGGATGCTCTGGACGAACAAACAGGTCAAGCTCAATTCTCGCCTTGTTGGCCAGAAGCACAACTAACATTCCGTAGTTGAGAGTAATTGTTTGAGATTACACCAGAATATCAATGTAACATTGGCAACTACTTACCGGCGCAATCCTCATGACGACAGTAGCACCTTCGTGGCTAGTATTCTGGTCTGCAAAGCGGTTCCATTCTATGGCCTCAATGCGAGGTGGCGAACATATTACAAAATATCTCTGCTGAGTCCCAAACATATGTCACGACTCGCCGATCTGTTTCGATCTGGCTCTATTCTAGGCCAGCCTCTGCAGCCATATGAATCGCACGTACCATATCTGCTACAATTCATGATTGATTACAATCTATATGGGTGCAATCTTGTGCGTTGTGAGAGTGTCAAATTTCGTCATCCCTTGCCAGCTAAGGAGGACGATGAGGTTACTTCCAATGAACTCTTCAGTAACAATAGTTGTCATTCAATCAATGGTCATTCGAGATTATCATCCTCTTCCATTCCACCAGAAATAGTGCTTGAGGGCACCGAGTTCCGTCGAGCTTCCAGAAGTGAACTGGAAATTGATGTTTTGGCGGGAACTATTCTCAATAGAGCTGCACTCGTACAACGAGCTATACATCACGATATCAAGGCCGAAGGAGCGTATGTACCAGATCCAGATCAACGTATTTTACCATCTTTGACGGAACTGTGGCGTGACGACGCTCGTAGAAGGGAAGCTCTTGGTCTTCACACTAGCAGAAGCCAAATGCCAAAATCCAACGTGAGACAAAGGTCAAATGTATGGAACAATGAGGAAGAATTACAAAAATCCTTAAAGGATGTTTTGGAAGCACAACACACCAATCAGGAGAAGTATCCAGATGCCCAAACACAGAAATTAGATATACGACTCGAACGGTTTTGTACCTCCTTCGAGAGTATTGAATTAGCCTGTCGTACGCATATAGGCTTGGTACATACCAAAATGAAGGGAGATGAGGTGACAACAAAGGCGTCTTTAGTGAAGAATGGGACTCCAGAAAGGCGGACGCCCCTCTCTAGAACCCTGTCGGAGCGTAGAGACTTGCTCAACGAGCCTACCATCATCGCGGATTGTTCAGCGCCCACGGTAATACCTCTTTCAATCACGTCCAAAAAGATCATCTTCTCTAATGCAGACCCTAACGATCTGTGTCAAGACATTATAGAATCAGATATCTCTAAATACCTTACACGACCTCTCCGACTACGAGGTGGCTATGGTGAGCCAGAAAGCACGACAGATTGTAATTGTTCACTTCTCCTCGATCATTCGACCAGACCGCCTGGGCGTCCAGAGCTCAAGGCACAAGAAATGCATGTTGTTTCGAGCGAGTTTCCTGAACCATTCTATAGTGATTCGCGAGATGTGCCTCTTCTGGCCAAGGATTATGCTACAAATGGCATGATTCCAAAGTCTCGAACTGCGGCACATCTGCCAGACTTTTTCGACAATCGCGAAACGGCAGGATTTACGGGTCAGTCGAAGTCACAGGTGTTACAGTTCGCTCGACCCCCACCAACAGTCCAGCAGATGTGTGATACCGAAAATATCGATGCTGTGATCGCAAATACCTTTGCAAAGACTAATCGGTCTCAAATCGCCTTGCCAACACAAGCGAGTCATCCGATCACAAAGGGCGCTCCGATCAATAGAGTCAGCCAATCCGATGTACCATTGAGTGTGCTCAGCATTGAGATACATGCCCAATCACGTGGAATCTTGCTGCCAAACCCTGCACACGACCCAATTTTTGCCATCTTCTGGGCCTTTAGAGATTATGGCGTTTCTGAGGCAGTCACTGAAGGCTGCATAATCTCTGTACAAGATCTTCCAAGCAATTCCGCATTGCCCAGACTGCATCCTATACCGTCCATCGTAGATACCGAACTCGACCTGGTGCAGTCTCTTATTGACGTAGTCCTGGACCTCGACCCAGACGCTGTACTCAGTTTCGAGATGCAGAATAGCTCATTAGGTTACATTGAGGAGAGGACCAAATTTGCTTTTGGTTTTAGTGCACTAATCGAAATGGGTCGCTTGGTATCAGTTCAAAAGGATGAACCAGGATATAAAGACCGTTGGGGCGAAACGCATGCTACGTCTGTCAAGGTCAGTGGACGACATGTCCTGAACCTCTGGCGTATCATGCGTAGTGAAATGAATCTGTTGCAGTATACGCTTGAGAACGTTGCCTTTCATCAACTAAGGCTTCGCATACCCAAGTACAGCCATAGCGATCTGCACCGATGGCTTCTTTCTGGCACGGCAGGACTGCAGCAGAGGGCGCTCAGGTATTACGCGCATAGGACACTACTCAACATCGAGATAATAGATTCCCAAGGTCTACTCTCACGAGTCAGTGAACAGGCGCGTTTATTAGGAATTGACTTCTACTCTGTCTTTTCTCGTGGTTCTCAATTCAAGGTAGAATCATTAATGTTCCGAATTGCTAAACCAGAGTGCTACATGATGCTTTCTCCGAGCAAGAAACAGGTTGCACAACAGAATGCACTCGAGTGCTTGCCCTTAGTTATGGAACCACAGTCTCGGTTCTATCATGATCCAGTCATTGTGTTGGACTTTCAGTCGTTATACCCTTCAATAATGATAGCTTATAACTTCTGTTACTCGACGTGCCTTGGAAAGCTAGGCTATCATGGGCTAGAGTCGAAATTGGGAGTTACTCACTATGACCCCGAACCCGATACTATGCAAGAATTGGCACACAGCATAGAAATAGCACCAAATGGTGTGTTATACGTCAAAGACAATCGGCGCAAATCACTCTTGGCTAGGATGCTGTACGACTTGTTAGAGACCAGAGCAATGGTTAAGGAGGGCATGAAATTGTGCAAGAATGATAAAGCGGCACAAAAGCTGATGCACAACAGGCAACTTGCATTGAAATTGATTGCTAATGTGACGTATGGCTACACCTCTGCCTCGTTCTCAGGTCGTATGCCATGTGCTGATATTGCTGACAGTATTGTGCAGACCGGTCGAGAGACATTGGAGAAGGCGATCGAATTTATACACAATCATCCGCTTTGGAATGCAGAAGTGGTATATGGCGACACTGACAGTCTATTTGTGAAACTGCCTGGCAGATCCAGAAAGGAAGCTTTCGATGTTGGTTATCAGATGGCGACAGAGATCACAAAAATGAGTCCTAGTCCGGTGAAGCTGAAGTTTGAAAAAGTCTATCTTCCATGTATACTACTCGCTAAGAAGCGCTACGTCGGTTTCAAGTATGAAAGTCCACAAGACGTAGAACCAGTATTTGATGCTAAAGGTATCGAGACGGTTCGACGAGACGGCACACCAGCTGAGCAAAAGATTGAAGAAAAAGCACTCAAGATTATGTTTAGGTCTGGCGACTTGTCTGCAGTGAAGGACTTTTTCCAACAAGAGTGTTGGAAAATCATGACTGGCCAGTGCTCGTTGCATGATTTTTGTTTTGCAAAAGAGGTAAAATTGGGTTCGTACAGCACAAAGGGAGTTCCACCGCCTGGCGCTGTAATTAGTGCCAAAAGTATCGCAGCTGATCCGAGGTCAGAACCACAATATGGTGAGCGAGTCTCGTATATTGTCATTAGTGGAGCATCGCGAAGTCGTTTGACTGATCGATGCGTTCCACCCGAAGAATTGCTTCTTAATCCAGACCTCCGACTGGATGTCGAGTACTATATTACGAAGAACATCATCCCACCATTAGACAGATTGTTTTGTCTCATGGGTGTCAGCGTTCGAAGCTGGTACGACGAAATGCCTCGAGTGTCCAAGATATCGAGCAGACCTGCCACCCTGAACAAAATCAGCAACAAGATCGAGATTTTTCTGACCTCGAATCATTGTCCGGTGTGTCAACAGGAGCTGACCAAGCCGGGCGTATGTGAAAGATGTCTCTCACAGCCTGCAACCACGTTCTATGATTTGCAGATGCAGTCCAGGGCAAATGAAAGGGTCCATCAGAATGTCCTACGAATCTGCTCTTCATGTTGTTCCGTGCCCATGTATAGTGAAGTAGCGTGTGTCTCGAAGGACTGTCCTGTGTATTACAAAAGAGTCTCAATCGGAAGGAGAGTAGACACTGCTTTGGCGACAAGATTTGAGCCATTGCTTTTGGCGAGTGAATAGACTTCTCTTTTGATTTAATAACCATTTACTGTGATCATCATCATCATCATCATCATCATCCAATTTCACGTCCTCGCCTGGTGATACGCAGTGCACGACCCACTGTGAGCATAAGGACTTCCACACGACTGCTTCCAACAAGATCATGCAAAAGGTTTTCGAACTGGAACATGCCACCATCTCTCCAGTTTTCATATCTGGCCTTGACGTCCTTTTGCAATGCGATGCCTGTGCGCAAGTGACTCAAGACGTACTTTCGAGCGGCTCGCAAAGCTGAAAAGTAAGCGCCTGAATTGGGAGCACTGAGCATGACAGTGCTCTGCCTGCGCAGCAACCAACCCGCTTGTGAGTACTCGCGGAATTGTGCATCCGATAGTTCTGCCATGGGAGACACGAGAAGTGCAGGCGGACACTTGTAATCGTTGCGCAGCAAGTATGCGCGATCACCGTCCTGCAAGGTAAGTTCCACCAATCGACCATCCATGACGAGCGCATTGAGGTCCCGTTCAAGTGTCGGCAGATTGGGAAACAAGGATGCAATTTGGTGGCCAAGAACGATTGCCGGCATGTCGCGCCGTCTCGCGAGTAACGCCGTACGTGCATCGCGACTCAATCGAGCGGGTAAATCGCATTGTAGTTGTTTCAGATACTCCACGGCGCTCAAGACATCTAAACCTGAAAAGTCTGCTGTCACTGGTAATTGCTGCGCAGTGATGCGTGAGTCGAAATTGATCGAGTCGGACGACGGGGTGGACGATTTCCGTTTTGTGGGACTTGCAGCGAGCTTCTGAAGAGGTGACTTGAGCGTCTGCTTGTTTCTGATGACTCTGGAAGTCGGCGTGACTTTGCCATGGACATGCAGGCCACTCATTGAGCACTCTTGCGTTGCAGAAGCTCAGAAAGAAAACTGTTTGCCACTGACTTGACGCCAAACTTCATTTCCAAAGTTCATGTGGCACTTCAACCTTCTTTTGCTCGTCTTCCTTTGAATGCTGCGCAGACATGTCCTTGTGTCTGAGTGCACACCCATTGCGCTCTTCTTGCGTGCCACGGTGTCTTTGCTTGAAAAGGTATGCGACAGCGCCCGTCAGGAGGCGCCAACCGGCAAGACACACATCCCTCGCGACATTTATCCAACACGCCAGTATTAATAAGATTGATATGCGGAGTACAGTCTACCGCGGTACATTGTACGAATACACCGTTCTCGATACCCTTGCTAGCTTACGATTCTCCCTTGATCGGTGTGGCGGGGCAGATGACAAGGGAGTTGACTTGCGAGGAATAATGACACTGGGAACGGAATCGCCTGTGCATGTGATTGTGCAATGTAAGAATGAATCTACCAAGTTGGGGCCAAAGTATATCCGGGAACTGTGTGGCATCAATTCGTCTCCATCCACTCTATTCGTCCTTGCATCTCCTCAGGGATACACCACAAAAGCGCTGCAGGCATTCCTTACCACTTCGCAACCGCTCGCCCTGCTCGTCATTGGCACACATGATCTTGGCGGATCGCTGCAACAATTTATCTGGAATACCGCAGCACAACCGTTTCTGCATGGCTTGGATGTTCGGGAAGTGCACGACCGTGTCGGCAATAAAAGGCTCAAAGTCACCTTTGAAGAGAAGCCCATGAAAAGTCTGCACAAGTGAGGCAATAAGAGAGAAAAAGCTTTCATATGCTGTGGCTATCGCTAAATGCTGTGACTATGCTTCGATCATCTATTTCGCTACACGCCAAGATCGAGGAGACTTGCCTTGCAGGATGAGTACTTTAGGCTGGATGAATGTCCAAAACGTGATTACTCCGACAATGATGCACAGGATATTCATGATGTAGTACCCGTCTCTGATTGTCTGCACCGTGCCACCAAGATTTTGGCACTTTTCGGCATCAAGCGTATCACGTACTTCAAAAACAGCCTTTAGCGCTTTTTCTGAGATTCCTTTACATTGCTTGGAGGTAAACTTGTCTACTCCTTCCAGGACAAAATATTTCGGCCATGTACCACCCAAATTCGAAATCGTGTTGAGTAGTGTCATATAAGTTCCACCAATCAATGGATCTGCAATCTGAGTGTGGAAGGCGGACGCACTGACAAACTGAACGGTGCTCATAAAACTTGAGATGATATGTTCGAGAACAATCAGGACAAAATAGAACCATCCTACCTCCTTTGGCATGTAATAAACAAGTAGCATTCCCAAAATTGCTGCGACAAGGCGTCCCTGAAAGGCTAGGAGCCACGGTCGCAATGGTGTCGGGCCAGTGGACCATTTTGCAGCATAGTATCCAAATAAAATCTCAAGGGGAAAGTCAATGAGAACAGCCAAGCTGAGATCTTCTTTTTTCAAACCTTTCTCAAGCAATTTGAGATTCGTCACACTATCGTTCGTGACAAAGCCAATCTTCGCAATCAAATGAATGAGCATGAATATCCGCACTTGTGGCAATTTCGAGACAGCCCAGATACTGTCATAGACAGCCCTGACAGTGTCAGTCACGTTGCTCTCCTTTGCTTCCTTTTTGATAAACAGCAAGAACGCAGTAACAGCTAGGACCGCCCAGCCACACGCACTCATATACCCAGATAGTGTGACGAGTCCGACATCAGACTGATTTGCAGCATTCCGTACATATTTATTGGCGAATTCAGGCGATTGAAATGCAAGAAAGACGGTAAAGCTCATAAAATATCCGGTGTTCAATCCAACGGTCTGTGCGGTCGAAGCATAGCTCAAGTTCTCTTCTGACAATAGTGTTAGAGCCCAGCCGTCCACGGCAATGTCCTGTGTCGCGCATAACAACACGAGTAAGAAGAAAAACCCCGTCAGTATGGAGAGGTTCGCAGAAGCAGTGTCGACCCAGTAATCGACGTGCCGCCCAATGTAAAGGAGTGAGAGTCCAACGGCTGCTTGGACCGGCAAGATCCAACTTTTTCGGCGTCCGAGATTCGCATTGTAAATCGCATCAACGATAGGACTCCACAAGAGCTTCAAGCTGTACGGATAGCCCGCAAGTGAGAATGTGCCAATAGCAGCATAACTAAGTTTTGGTTGAAGCAGGTACGGCAGGGATCCCATTGTCAGACCTAGAGGGACTCCCTGTAAACAGTACAGAACAATCAGGAGTGCCAATGCATGTTTGTCCTTTTTCGTCAGGCCGCGACTCGTTCTAGGTTTGTCTAGTTCCTGAAATGGCGTGTCCAGGGGAACGACCGCTACTGCGCCCATGGGACGCAGGGACATGCCCGCGTCTTCCTTCGAATCCTGATTCAACTGAATTATTGAGGCTTTATTGTTTTTGTGTACACTTTTACGGCCGGTCATCAATTTCTGGCCCTGTGTTTGCGCGCTCCCGAGTATGAAGTGAATTCAATGGCCCAAGTCTTCGGAGGGACGTACGGATATTTGGGGAAGGACAAGCAAGAAACAAAAATCACGGACATCACTTTTGACACAATTCTCAAAATATGGCCCATGCTTCACGTGCCGCTTGGAGGGTGGCTTCAATTAGTGAGCACGTGTTTCAGCTTGAAATTATTTATTGTCGTCTCGTTCACATCTGGACAGCAGAATATGACAAGAGGTCACACAGAGCACATCATGGCAGGCAAATTGAGCATCCGCGAGGCAAGAGTCGAAGATGTGCCTCGTATGGCCTATGTTGATATGGCGGCCTTCCATCCCACCAGTCTTGCTATACGCAAGATATTTCCTCTTGTGCCGGGCACCCATATGCTGGATGAGATCAACTTGGTAGCGGCCAAGAATTATATGAGTAAGGAGGTTCAAGATAAGCATAATGGAATAACGTGGCTCGTTGCGGAAGATGGTGATCTCGTTGTTGCAATCGGTAAATGGGTTTTCCCCGTCGCAGCAGAAACGACAACACGAGATTCGGAGACCGAGCCAGCTGCGACATGGCCGGACCACATGGACGCGGAAGCTATTGCCGACTTTTTCAACCACTTGTATGCTCGACGAGACGCATTCTATGGTGCAGACAAGAAGGACACTTATTGTGTGATGCAGTGGATTTGTACGCTGCCTGCGTATGAACGACGTGGTGCGGCTTCGTCGATGTTACGATGGGGTCTCGCCAAGGCGGATGCGCTTGGACTGTCTGCTTGGATTGAAGGCACTGTTCACGGCACACCGCTCTATAAAAAACTCGGGTGGCAAGAAGTGGAAGACCTTGTGGTGGAAGACCAAGGTGAAACGGAACTCATCAAGTTGATGCATCGTCCACCTGTCACTCAAGTTTCCTGAGAAGAGGAAAATTCGAGGAATAAATTTCCCCCTCCTTGGGTCTTTTCCTCCTTTTTTTTTTCCTTCACGACCCCGGCACTCAAGGTTTTTGTGGATTGCGATATCATCAGTGTGAATTGACCATCATGCACGTCTTCAACATTCTATCCGTCTCTCTGCTCTCAACAATCGTGGCTGCAAAGTGGCCGACCAAGTGTTGTTTGATTGATGCAGACGACAGGGAGGTGCAGCCAATTACGGACTGCGAGCGCACGGGGGAAACGACATGGACGTGTACGGGGAAAGGCAGCATCGAGTATCACTACAATGCACGAAATCCCAGCAACTCCCTCATCAAAGTAACGCCATTCACGGGACAAAATTTGTTTGTTCATGCATACTGCGAAGCCGCGGATAAATCCCTTGGTGGAACCTGGAGCAATCTCGCGTTTTGTCCGCCTGATGCAGCAACAACAGAAGCAGATCGGCCATTCTTTTCCTCATTCCACGGCTGCGCTACACCGTGGTTCAAGGCTGTCATTTACACCGGATACCAGGACTGTGCAGCTTAATCTGGCGATTTTGCAGGGGTTGTTTAGCCCAGGAAATGTATTGCATTACCAATAGTATCATTATCTACTAGCCATCTTCAAGATGACGGACTTACGTTGAAATTTATACTCGAGGAATGAAGAAGGGAAAAATTGCCACGATTGTGAAATTATGCTACACGTGTCATCATGCATCTTCTCCTCTCTATGCTTTTGCCAGACGCGAAGAGACGAACCTACAAATCTTTTGTTATGGCATAGGGCGACGCTCCCTTCCCTAAAGCAGCGGCCGATAAGCCAGGTATGGCATTTGGACGACGTGAGCCAGGCAATCGATGATTCCTACTTGGGCCTGTGCCAGGCATAAGGAAGTCAGGATTATCGGCCAGAATATTAGGCTTGACAGGCGCCCGCTGTCGGTGTTGTCTCGGAGGCCGGCCAAATGAGTGTTGCTGCTGCTGCTGCTGCTGCATCATATCGCTTGGCGGCAAGCCATCACCACGCCAGGCTGGGTTGACTCCACGCTGCGACACGGAGGTGAAGTGTGAGCTGTTCGATATTGTGTCTGGGGATCGCGGTTGATTCGGATACGGTGGACGCTCGAACGAGCCTGATCCTCGAGGCGTGTGGTGCCTGTTTCCACGCGGCAGGCGGGGCTCGAGGAACTGATCGTCTTGCATTCTCCCTGGAGGGCCCTGATCGAAACGGGGCGGGGTGTCCTCGTAGTAACTACCGCTACTTGATCTCACTGGTGGTTGGATTTGGCGCTGAGAAGGCGGCTCGCTAGGCATGGGCCGTGGCCCGCTGACTACACGTTGTCTACGAGAACGAGAAGCACCAGGAAGTCTACCAGAAGTCTCCCATAGAGATGAATCATCCTCATTTCGAGCTACACCAACGTTCTGCATAGAATCGTCAGCTTCCCATGGGGAACGCCTCGGTTCATATCGCGGCTGTGCAAGGACGTGGTCCATCGGCTCAGCGGCGTGCTCGAGCGGCGGTGCTAGGGCTCCATGTATTGCTTGGTCAAGTTCATGGGAGTGTTCCCTGTGCATCCTACCAGGGGGACGATGCTGCATTTGAGCCTGTCTCGGTGGATTGCCGTAAGGTATACGAGCTCGGCCGTAAGCTGTTTCTGATGGTGCCATAGTAGGTTGAAGCTCGCGCATCTCATGTGCATCGTTGTAGATCGGACTAACTACCGGGTAATGTGGCGGAGATGTCTGAGATAGTGATTCACTACGAAGACTGCGATTATCCGGAGACATGCCAGTGAGGGGCATCGTCTCGTTTAGCTCTGCTTCTGGGTGTTCATATTCGTATTGAGTGAATTGTGGCAGTGTGGGTTTATCCATTTCTGTCATAGAAGGCGCGACATCTGGTACTGGGTCTTGCAAGTGCTGAGCGTTATAGTAACTTTGAGTATTCATGTCATCATTTTCCGCAATTCTCTTGT
The DNA here is from genome assembly GCA_000836195.1 of Taphrina populina JCM 22190. NCBI lineage: Eukaryota > Fungi > Ascomycota > Taphrinomycetes > Taphrinales > Taphrinaceae > Taphrina > Taphrina populina. Next base: position 49,290 of record DF820116.1, read on the forward strand.
GCATTGCGCGTCGAGTTTTGAGTGTACGACGAGCAGCACAAAGCAATATTGAAGCTAGCGCGTTCAGTACTGTTGCAACAAGTGTGATCCATGTACCCCAATCAAGATTCGGGACGAAGATAAGTATGTCGATCAGAAAGGAGAGTAGAGTGACGACTAGCGTGACAACGGATAGAAGAATGAGAATGAGCATATACGCGGGCGAATTTGATGGTCCTTTCAAATGCCCAAATGCCGCCATCAGAAACAGAATCAGCGTTAATCCGGCAGCAACAACGTGCACGACGAGGATATTGGATAGGTTTTCGCGCGTGTCGTCGGGCAGGTTGAAGGATGCTTCGTTTTGTCCCTGATTGAGATTATTGTTGCCACTCTGTAGTTGCCTTTTCGCCGATTGAGCATTTTGAACGCCACTCAGGTCAAATCGTCTCGAGAGTGATCCAGGATTGATTCGATTGATGATACTGGAGGTATCGTATCCGATTTGTATGCTAGAACAGCTACCATTATTGTAACAGTAGCCGAAGACGCCAAACTTTGTGCCGCTTGCAGACCCAAGACTATCGCATATCAGCCTTCATTCTCTGGGGCAAGAGGAGCCTTAGCTCTCGAGGAATTTACCTCGAAAATCGCGTGATGGGCGCAGAAATGACCGTTAGCAACAATAACACAAAAGCTGGAAACAACAACAAAGCCGATGCAGAAAAAGGCTTGAAGCGCACCATCCGTAGCGTTGGCAGAGGAGGAAAGAGCGTGAAGAGAGAAGAACACCTCGAAAGCCGAAGCTGTCAGGTTGGTTCGTGCGTGAGAAGAGAGGGGTTGAAGAAGAAGAAGAAGGGCAGACGCTGAACTTTTGTTATTACGAGGAGGGGAATTTGTGTTTATATATAGGGCGGAGGCAAGGAGGAGTATATTATCTGGCGGAGGCTTAAAACGCTGCGCTTCAACTAGGCAACGGTAATGCTGCTGCTGCTGCTGCTGCTGCTGCTGCCTCTGGTGCAGTCTTGTACATCTCCAAGGCATACAGGACACCAAAGATTAGGAAAAGAATGCCTCCGCCCAGCGTGACCTGCTTCACGGATATTTTACTCGCCAATAGTCGCCCACCGATGACCGCGAGGGCTGTACACAGACTGTGCCCGAGAACTGTCCCTACAATGACCCACCAATAATCACTCCCAGCAGCCATTGCTATAGTGGCAATTTGACTGCGATCACCCCATTCTCCCAGGAAAGTGAGTGTGAAGGTCTGCACAAATATGGGTGAAAATACGAGAGAGAGCAGATTAGTGATGCCGTCAAATGATCTCTTGACTGCTTTTGTTGCTTGACCCATATTGTCCTTGTCTGTCTTCTCATGTTCTGTCTTGGACAGGCCTCCTTCCTCGGCTGATCGCAAGGGATCCCGACTCGTTTCCGACATGTCCAACTCTTGCTCCACCTCAGCCATTTCTTCGTCTACGGATGCATTGCTATCCATACGGTACCCTTCGAGACACATTTTTGCGCCAAATACGAAGAATAGGCCACATGCCGCCAATTGGGTCAACCATTTGGGCAAAAGTTGTGGCATTGTATGACCCAGTAGAGCACTCAGGACTGACATGATGAGTAGCGCTGCAAAAGCAGCCATGAAAACAATGAGCCTGTCATATTTCATGGCCATGAGTGCTGCCACAAGAAATGTTTTGTCTCCCAATTCCGAGATGATGATCATGGCGAGACTTGCAAAGAAGGGTTGGGAATCAAAGTTGGAGCTGGCATCGAGGAGTGTCGAGACGGAAGGGATAAAATCTTCAGGATCCATGGGCAAGTCTGCGAGCGTTTTAGCATACCCTGTGAGCGCAGCCATGTCCCGCAGGCTTATTCTTGTATGTCTTTGCGCCGGACGCTTGAGATGCAGACACGAGATTCTCTAGAGGAAGTGTGGGGGGGTATTATCTTGTATTGTATGATGGCTATCGTCTCTAGAGTAAGATGCGACTGCAAAGACGCTGGTGAATTGAGAAGCAAGAAAGTGTCTCCCTTCATACGCGTATCTGTCGTTTCGATACGATATATGCGAATGATTGGTATAGTCGAGTCATTCAGTCGACTGATTGTGTGCAAATCGGAGACTGACGAGGAAGGTGACTAGATGACAGGCATATGGCTCCAAGACCAACGATAAGCATCATGACATGTACAAAGAGAAGAAAACGATTAAAATAACTATCCACCAACTGCGCCACAACCAAGATGTCGGTATACGATGCAGACGAGCACATGCCAAGAATTCTTGTGTAACGTAACTCAAAAGCAATTCTTGCCTTCGTCCTTTTCTTTTTCAAACTCATCATCCTTCGCATCAGAGTATGCTTGTATCATTACTGGAATGCATCCTTATCTTCTCATACGTCTCTGCCTCAAGGGTGATCCCAAAGTATACTCCAGCACTCGTGCCAGATGCTCAAACTTGGAATGTAAATCATGCTCTGAATAAGCTTGATGATGCTCAATCAAGTCAATCAAAGAGGAAACGTTATCTCGAGCTTCCAATTAGCAAACACTACGATGCGAACAATGTCAAGGCCAAGAGAGCGACACCATCATCGCACGGTGCCGCTCTTGGACTTTCTTCCAACGGTGCGGGCTACAATGCTGCAATCCAGTTTGGAACTCCAGCACAGACGCTGAACCTCATCCTCGATACGGGATCACCTTTGACATGGGCATCAAGCACCAACATCTCAACCTTCACGCCTCAGGGCGACTCTGCAGGCGAAACCTCTGATGAGCTGCAAAAGGAGATCTGCGAATCCGGCGGCTGTTACGCCACATCCGAATCCTCCACGTTTCGGAATTCACCCGCGCAAGTCTTCTCCATCGCATACGTTGACACTTCTGAGGCCGTTGGTGAGATCATCACTGACATAGCCACGTTTGCCGGACTAGCCGTCTCCAACTTTGAGTTTGGACTGGTAACCTATCAGTACAATCCTTCCACTACAGGTGCCGTGACCGGCATTATCGGCCTCGGACCACCGACCTCCCTGACTGGATATCCTTCTCTAGCAGATGCCACTGGACCACAAGCCAATACGACAGATACCGCAATCAATGGTCCTACCTTACTCAACCAATTCGTGTCTGCAAATTTAATTGAAACGGATGCCTTTTCTCTGTACCTGGATGCCAAGGGCAACGGATCCGTGCTTCTTGGTGGCGTGGATGCAGCGAAATACTCTGGCGCTCTGACTGTTCTGCCCATTTCAGACCCACAAGAGCAAGCGCTACAAGTTTTATTGACAACTGTGGCAATCAATGGGTCTACGGCAAGCGCCAGTATGGTGAATGTTTCTGCCGTAGCAGTTTTGGATTCCGGAACGACTGAAATATATCTCCCAGGTTCCGTGGTCACGCTGCTTGCAGACAGCTTTGGTGGCACTGTCACAAACAATCAACCGTTCGTGCCGTGTTCTGCATTGACCACAGACACAACCGTAGATTTCCATTTTCAGAATGGTGCAGTTATTCGCACGCCCATTGACCTTCTCGTCGATCTCGTGGGCCGCCAAGACGGGCAGGCTTTCTGTCGCTTGGCGATTATCGCAACTGAGAGCAATTCCTACTACCTGATGGGAGACTACTTTTTGCGTTCTGCCTATGTGGTTTATAATTGGGCTGAAAAACAGATTGCTATAGCTCAAGTACGATACTCAAACAGCACCAATATTACTGCAATCAGTACTGGCACATTTGGTATCCCTGGCGCTGTATATAATAACACGAGTCCAGGATATCTTGACGCAGGCAGTGTCTCTACCGTCGCAGGCGTGTCTCAACCTTGGTCAAGCCACTCAGGCACCTCGGGCGCTATCCACTCTGCAAAGATGTCTCTTGGCCTGCTCTTGGTCGTTTTTCTCGGTGTGCAAGCACTTTGAGCTATCACCCACTGTAACACTATCCCTCACGTTTTTATCAGCATTTGAGAGCAAACTAAACACTAGTACATAGATAGCATCATCGTAAATTAGGCAAGGCTTTTGCGCATAGCATAGTACAATCTTTCGTTGCCAATATTCATCCACTTGCCAGTAACATCTTGATAATATGCTCAAAAATATATGTTGTCTTACAAATTTTGTATTTGGAGCCTGAAAATTCGTCAACGGCCTACTTGTGATTTTCTATGGACAACCAAGTACCCGATCGCACGTTGCTCATCACCTTGGCATTGTTGTAGGGCGTCTCTTATGCGTAATGATGTTAGATCTGGAAAGTAAGACTGAATGCGTGATACCACAACAGCATCCGCAGCTGCACTGCTCTGAGCAGAGACGTACTGACCGGGACTCGAGGAGGCGGAGGGAAGATGCATCGTAGACGACTGCTGTAGAGGTTCAGGAGAGGACCTTGAGTCGAATGACATGGGCGATGCGAGTCTAGGTGGTCCGTGTTGGGTCGGCGTGCTTTGCATCCCTGCAGAATATCGCTTTACTGCAACGGGACTGCTTTGCGTAGACGGTGGTTGAATTACTTGTTGAAATACGGGACTCTGGGCTGATGGCGTTCTTTGATTGGAACGGTCACCGGGATGTGCAATGTTGTTGCGCGGCGTTTCGCTGGATAAGATGGGTTGTGAAATGGTGGATTTTTTCGTGCCAGACACTGAACGAGAAGTCGAGTGGAATAGTCCCTTTAGACCTTTGCTAGACTTTGATATCAGACCTTTCGCTGCGTCCTTCCCTTTATCGCCAAGCCGCGCGGTCGTGCGGGAGAAGTCATTTGACATCAGTTTGTCCGGGATGATGGATTTGCTGATTTTCTGCTCAACGTGTTCTGCAGGGCCGGGCATCGCACGATTTTCAGCGGCAAACCTCACTTGAATGGCGGCGAGATACTCTTGTAAACCACTGCTCGTTTCGACCAAAGCCGTTTTGCGGCGCCGATATTCTGCAGTCCGTTGTGCAGGTGTTGCTAAGTCCTTGATATCTTTGAACATTAAAAGGTCTGAAGACTGCACCATCTCGTTGGTCGGGTATTCCTGCACAGATTTGGGCTTGACCTCTGGCTCCAGGTCTGGCCTGGCCTGCTCGACCGATGTTTCCTGAGTAATAGCCTCTAGAAACCTCGAGCCAGCAGAACCCGCACGACCTCGAAGTCCAAATCTTTCGATTGGAGATGTTGAGCCATCGTCGATAGCGATCGCCTCGTCTTTATCCTGCCGTGCCTCCTCAAATCCAGCGGTCAGTGCTTCTTCGTATGGAGGTGAGGGGACGATCTCGGAGCGGCTCATTGTAGATGGACTAGCGAGAATTCGCGCATCTTCGCTTGCTCGTTTTGGAGGAGCACCTGATAATTGTTGTAGAAGTTCATCTGCCAAGCGCTCACTTTCCGATTGTTGGCTATGCTCCGAGCTGTGTGGCAGGGCATCACCGAAAGTTGACTGCATATGCCGCAAAGGCGGTTGAAGGGTGGCCATGGACGCGGAACTAGTCACAGCCAAATCCGACTCGGTTACTTGAATACTGTCGGCCTGGTGATAAGAGTCGCCATCAGAATATGCGCCGTCCTCGAGCGTGCCTAACATCGCGGGGTTGAATGAGTCACGCATATCAAATCTATACTCGTCAGGTTCAACCGAGGATTGTACCGTTGAAGTCGAAAATCGAGATCGCTCGCCATTGTCGTGAGGAAGTTTATAGGGTTCTCGATTTGTCGTCTTCAAGGGGTCCCAACTCTTCGAGATTGGTCTATCGTTATTTACTGTCCAGTTGGAAATACTGTTCTTATCAGATGAAGATTGTCCATGCGTATTTTGCACATCTGATGATGTTTCATCGGCTTCTTCATTGACTGAGCGAGCCTCACCCATCAATTCATCAAGTCTTGTCAGGACTGGTTGCGACGAAGTGTTAGCAAATGCTGTATCAGCAGACGGTAATGCAGAATATATGGATGGCGTGTAATCTGGTCGAGTGGAATCTGATGTGGGTGACGCGTCTCGAGGTAAGCTGGTTTGGATTGCAGGAAGCACAGCATTACTCGACGAGTCAAGCTGCAGAATCGGTGGCAACGCTTTATTCGTTTTTTTGTCTGTTATTATGCGGCTTACATTATTATGCATCGATCGCAACATGGCAGTTTCCTGTTCGTGTGATAGGACGCGATCGTCAGAATCGCTATCATCTGTGTTATCGCTCTGTGAACCGCTAGCGTCCGAGTCACACTGGTCTTGAATTTCCGGCAGCGATTTATCTGTGTCGAGCAGTATCGGTTGATTCGAGGTGGGCTGTGCAATGGACTGGATATTTCCATTAAAAAGTGGTTGTGCGCTGCTCTTTAAAGGCTCAGAACTATTCTTAAGCATCGAAGGCGAACTTAAGGCTGGTCGATCATACAATAAAACTCGCTCCTCCGTTTCATCTTCCTCCATCTCGTGTAATGTATTGAGGTTAGACTGAATTGCAGGCTGTAATTCATGAGCATAGTCTGGGAGGGCAGATGAGGTGAGGACACTATCCGAAGAGGTCACTTGATAGTCATATTCGTGATCATAAGTGCTCCCGCGAACCTGTTGTTTCTTGCTTGGCTGTTCTTTGGACTTTTTGTTCCTTTCAAGCTGTTCCTTCAAGAGTCGGCTTTTCTCCGCCCAAGCACTTGTAGTCAGCATTATAGAAGGAGTCCTTTCAGCTGAAGGGCTCGATGTTTGTTCGCCCTCCGAAAGGGTTCTTTCCAACTCTACAGGTTTCGGGGATGACGGTAAAGTTTCGAGAATTGCATCTGAAAGAGCGCGAGATTTCAATTGATTGTGGAAGTCAGCAGGGAAAGATGGTACTTGAGCGTTCGTAGACGGGTCAGAATACACTGGTGATTCTGATCGAGCATTGGACGTTGACTCGATGCCTTCTGCAGTGTCGCTGCGATCACTGCCGCTGCTGTAGTCAAAGACTAAATCATCGGCATTAAACATCAAAGCCTGAAGCCGTGCGTTCTCTTCTTCTTCCTCGAGATTGGGAGTTTCCAGATCTGAGTGATTTTTAGATGGTGTTTGTATCACAAACAACCTGCTACCGCCTGAAGTACTGATCGGTGACGGTACAATTGGGACGTCCTCCGGAGCCCTGTGGGATAAATCATGTGAGGTCTGCAAATTGTTTGGGACGTCCTCCGGAGCCCTGTGGAATAAACCATGTGAGGTTTGCAAATTGTTTGAGACCAAGTCAAGGTGATCTGACTCGACGGGTCCAGATTCACCAATTCTTACAACATCTCCACGATCGGGTGGATGTTCACGAGAAGAGTCCGTGATGGTGCCCGGATCCTCAAGGAGGAAGTGCGATGCAGTGCTTTTAGAGGCTACAGCATCTTGAGACATTGCCGCAGGCTGCCTTGTAGCGTCATCAGCATTGGTCTCTGATTGGAATGTATTGGGTTGTGCGGGTAGAGGCAGATCTTCTTCGTCGAAACTCGTTTCCCATGGTGCCCGTGAGATCTGATGTTGTATTATTGGCAGCGTATTGTGTACAAGCGGTTCTTCATCGGCATACTCGTCCTCGGACCAATCTTCGTCATATGTGGGACGACTCGCATTCCATTTTCGCGCAGTCGTATCATGCCGTTGCATGAAAGCAATTGATGAAGTCGCCTGACAAGAGCCGTGGATACGGGCCGGATCACGATTGAGCGCCCTCTATGCCGGAGGCAAGCAGCAGCCGTGGGGAGTTGTTTCTCTTCTCTTCGATCTTCTTGTTTCTAAATACAGAAAGGCAAGCGTCGTATTTTGTGTACGAAGTAAAAGGTCAACGTTACACGAAAAAACCGTTTCATCACAACAACAACGGCCGCTAGAGATGACAGTGGAAGAAGCAAGTCCACGACCTCCCCCGGCTCGAATGAGTCGGACCGCTTCTTCAAGTTCCGCAGTGTCACACATGGATCTCCAGATTAAGCATCACTGGAACGACGCCATTGCACCCAGTGCCCTTCTATATCGCTCAGTTTCGCCGCTCGCACCCATCGTCAACAATGAGAAGCTGCAGGAATCAATCAACCTTGTCATGAACTCAAATTCGAAACTTTCGCCTTCACAAAAACAGGCACATATCGATCGTCTCGATGCGCTCGACATCAAAACCCTCTCACACGAACAAAAAGTGGATTTATACGTGGCATTGAATCACACTGCCCCTGGGCTCAGACGCAAGGGTATGGTCGAGTTCATTCGCAACAATGAAGGTGTGATTCGCTGGGCCGCCAGTCTCCGCAGCCTGACCGAATCGATGCAGTAGGGACTAATATTCTCCTTTCCTGCGTGGCGTCATGTGTTTCACAGCTACTCAAATTCTCTGACATGTCGGAAGTATGAGAGACAAATGACTCATCACAGAGTCTGGGTTCGGAAATTCCCGACTTGAAAACGTGTTTCGGATTGATGCTGAGGCGCGGGCTGAGTCATAAGAACTTCGTCGTCCAAACTTTCGTGGTCTCTTCAGAGCTTTCACGATCCAAGCATTGTGGTAGACACAAAGAAATTGAGGTCACTAAGCAGCTCGTCACTTCTTTGAACGTGAGAGATGCGCGCAGCTGGGTCATTGCTATTGTTGTGGGTCCTTGGCTCGATTGACGCTGCTTTAGTTGCAGGGACCGGCAATGTCCTTTACGATGTCGTGCAAAGAGACAAGTCCGAGATATTTTTCCGAGTCAGTGGTCCACGTAGCACCGGATATGCGGCCATTGGGATCGGGTCGCAAATGGCCAATTCCTTGATGTAAGGCACTGGCTGCGCTAACGTTCAATGTATTCTGACAAGCAGGTTCGTCGTACGTCAACCGGTCACTGGCAAGGCTACAGTCGAGATCAAAACCGCCACGGGACATTTGCCACCCTACACTTATGGCTCAACAGCTCCAGCATTAAAGAACATTGAAAGCTTGGATTCCTCGACTCACTTCAACGTTTCCTTTACCTGTACAGCATGTGCTAGCTGGACTTCTGGCACCCTTGCACAATATACTACCGCCAACATGACATCATTGATTAGAGCAGAGGGTCAGTCTTCTGGAAACTCCATCAGCTTTCATGGCAATAATTATGGTGTTCATCGTGTCGATCTGCTCAAGACTGACAGTCAGCTCAGTGATTCACTGAAACCGCCTCGAAGCGCCTGGCTCGTTGCACATGCCGTTTGTGTTTCCCTTGGCTTCCTTGGTGTCTATGGCCTTGGAATAGTCTTCGCAGTCTTTCTCAAGCACGTCAACAATCGCATCAAATATCACTATTTTGTACAATCTCTCGGCACATTGTTGGGTCTGGTGGGCATTTGTTTCGGGATCAAGATGGGTGGTGGACGCTTCGATCATCCCCATTCCCGCCTTGGCCTGTCACTACTGTTGTTGGTGTTTGTTCAAGGATCTCTCGGGATCGTGCAACACCTGTTTTACATAAACGGTATAATCAATTGGCCATATAAGATGGCGCGCTACGGTCACAGATTTGTCGGCTCGATATTCCTCGCTGGCGCGATTGTCAACGTTGGCCTTGGTCTTAAGCTTGCCAGCCTGAGCGCTATCGCCTGGTATAGTGTTATGTTTGTAGTGCTTGCGAGCTATTGGGGTGCGCGGTTTTGGCAATTTCTCAAGAGTTCTTCAGTCAAGTCACACTCTGCAGAGCAGGGCGGTAGAGGAGAAATTGAGCTTATGCACCAAAGCCCTTCCGAGGGCAAGGCTTAATGACAGATATCAACACATGTCGATTGTAAAATTTGATGATTCACATCCCGTGATTGTGTCTGTGTGGAGTTTTTAAGAATGCAAAACGCAATCCGCCGTGCTGAAGTAGCCATAAGTGACCACCGTTCACCGGTACTTTCTGGCACCACAGACCTTGCTATGACTGACCAGCTCATTATCCAGGGTCTTCCAGATATAGACGAAGCCGAAGTAAACTTCTCGTATAGCGCGATGCTCGACACAATATGAATTAACCCGGTACAGCTCCATGATTTCATCAGAAGAAGACGTGCGGGAGACGCTCTCGAGTCTTGCGTCATCATCAGAGACAGGGAAACGAGTCAGCTAGAGCCACAGTTCCCGCGGATGTCTAGAGACTGACGTTATTACTAGAGCGGTCGCGCGGATTTGGATTCTTGCAGTTTTACGATTCCGAGTCTGCCCGTTATTTCAAGGAGGAATGGCAGGACGGCAGACTCGAAATACACGGCCATTATTTGCGGATAGATTATAGTCGCGATGCGCGAAAGGACATTGGATCATGGACGTGCGAGAACGTTAGTCACGAAAAATCAGCTTAACGAGTGAACGCTGCGAGACAAGGACTAATTCTCTTCAGAGTGGTTGTCGGGCATCAAACTATGCTCGGCGCGAAGTCTGTTTTCAGTGTGAGAGGCCGAGAGCCGAGACGGACTTTTCAAAGGACATGGGAACGATTCCCTCGCAGTTCTTGCAGCTAAGAAATCTCCATGCCGGCACTACGCCGCAGCAAATTGTCACGGCAGTGATAAAGTTACCCGGTATTCGAATTAGACGCTTATTATTGGTACGAGGACGCGAGGAGGAACATGTCCCGATCGCTTTTGTCGAATTTCAAGACTCTGATGCTGCCGCTCGTGCACTCGCGCTCGCTGCCTCCTTGCCTGGTAAGGGCTTCTCCGTCAAGGGGAAACCAGTCGGGTTGTCCTTCATTCACGTCGGTGTGTTTGTGCCGGTCTATGGCAATGTAGAGCCTGGCGTCTTCAAGGCCACCAACTCGTCGCAACTATTGGCATATTGGAACACAAATTACCAGTGCGAGGTGTATATCCCCGAGGGAGCAATCCCTGAGGATCAGAGTGCAATGGAAGAAGACTCTCGAAAGAATTTAGCAGCCAATAAACGGAAACGGTCGATGAAGGTTCTTGACGTCAAGTCTTCCTCTAGCGGCGCAGGCGCGGCGCCAGACATGATTTCCTACTGGTCCAAAAAACAAGAAGAGTTGCGAGTGGGTGATGAGGCAGTCGATGAACCGCCCAAAAAAGCAATCTATGCTGACCTGAAAATCATGGCTTGCTTGCTATGCTCCCGCAAATTCAAGACGGAGGCGGACGTGATGCAACACGAAACACAATCAGATTTGCACCGCACGAATCTGGCGGACCCGGCACTCGTGAGCAAGGCAAAAGCACGATTGCATGCGAGAAACAATGAGGCGGATGCGGCATCTGCAACAGGGCCTGAATATCGTGATCGTGCGCTTGAGCGACGTATTCAGATTAAACAGTCTGGTGAAGTCTTGGAACGTCCTACAGCCAAACACAAAAAAGCCAAACGCGATGAAGTCAGTGTGGATCCACAGCAGCAGCAGGGGGAAAGCAAAGCTGAGAGCAAAGGCAGTCTCTTGTTGAGTAAGATGGGGTACGTCTCGGGCGGTCTCGGGTCGACTGGTCAAGGACGTGCGGAACCAGTCACGGCGGAGACATATCTTCCTGGTGTAGGACTCGGCGCCGTTCATGGCAAATTAGACGAGACGCAAGCCCAGTCGCGAAGAGAAGGTGGATCCTATGCAGCCTTTGTCGCCAGTGTCAAGGAAAATGCTCGATCGCGATACGACCAGGAAGCAACATAGTTCAAGGCCCAAATCAATACTTTTTGTCACAGTAGAATACCAATGTTGCACGCAAAAAGTCCAATAACAATTTGAAGAAAGAAATGATTGTGATTAGATATTTATGCACGTTTGATATTTATAACTTTGTCACATCTAAATGTACATGGATGGTGCAGCTGGCTGACCAGATGCGACCTGTGGTAAAACATTGGTTTGGAACTCGCCGGCATAGTTGCCTGGCGTGTAGTACTCACAGGCAAGGTAGAACGTTTTGTTGGCATCGTTGGCCTGTGTGTAAGCACACCCAAGCTGAGTGGATGACAGCCAGACAAGTTGGGTAAAGTGACCGGTAGCGTCTGAGAAACCACCAGTTGCGTAGTTGTAAGATGTGTTCTCCTCGTACCAGAGATAGACGAGGTACTCTGGATTGTTGTAGCCAAACTGCTTGGCGATATTCTCTCCGTTCGGGTTTGAAATTCCCATTTCGTAAGTGTGATAGAAAGTGTTGGCAGCGGCGTTTGCGTTGACGTTGTTGAGGGCGACTTGAGCAAGATCAGCGCTCCAAGTCAATGGAGCAGCTCCGTTTCTAGCGCGCAGAGTGTTGTGATAGTTGAGGATATCGTTGATGAAATTGGTTTGGTCATACAGCGGCGTTGTTCCGAGCGAGCCTACCGCAACAGCATTGGTGTTGGGAGCAGGGGTGGATGAGGCGGGCGAAGCGGCAGCTACACCTGGAGTGATTGTTGATGTTGCAGGAGCAGTGGTACCGGCTTGAACTGGACTTCCGATTGCAGCTGCTGGCGAGGTAGCAGAGGCAGAAGTACTAGACATGAGCATGGTGTTTCCTTGAGCTGCAACACCGGCACCACCATTGAGCATCGTGGTGGAAGCAGACGAGTTTGTGAAAGGTGCGGACGACATTGGCAGAGCCCCAACGCCTGAACCTCCATTGTTTGGCTGAGCACCTACGCCTGATCCTCCATTGTTTGGCTGAGCACCTACGCCAGATCCTCCGTTATTGACTACTGGGACAACGACATTGTTGATGACAGTGACAATCAAGACAACGGTAGTACTTGGAGCACCGTTGTTGCCAGGAAGGACAACAGTCTGGTAGCTTTGACCTGGGGCGAGCGGAGCATTTGTGTCGGTAGCCACGATAGCCTTTTGGGTGACAGTTGGCACAGCTGGAACGAGAGAACCTCCTTGGACAGTGACAACACCAAGAGTGGTGGTAGCATAGTCGCTTGTGATTGTTGTGGTACCCAAGTCAATGACATTGTTCACGGCAACGGTGTAGACCGCTGTAGCAACAACTGCTGGTGCAGAGCAGACACAAGCAGAGTCTGAGCCACCAGAAGTTCCAGGAACGGTGCCAGCGATGCCTGAGGATCCAACAGAGTTGCCGGATGCTGGGGAAGAGCCAACAGAATTGCCGGATGCTGGAGCAGATCCATCCTGACCGGCGGCAGACGCACCAGAGCCGCTCGATCCCGGCGCGGCAGCACCTTGTGCGGCAGGAGAAGAGTCACTCGTTCCTGGAATGGACAAGGCAGGACCTACTGTTGCGACAGGAGCCGCTGCAGCGCCGCCGGCCGGAAGTACAATGGTGGCCGTGAAGAGATTAGTCTCGGTGAAAGTGGTGTACTGCTGCGCGACAACAGTGGTCAGTGTCTGAACGATAGTTTCGGTGGTGAGGGCAGTGTTTTGTGCAGCAACACCAGCACCTCCGCCTGGTGCCGAAGAGCTCGTGGCGTTGGCAAATGTGCCATTAAGCTGTCGCTTAAAGTTGTAGCTGTTTGGAAGTGCATTAGCGAAAGTGGTGAGGGAAACGAGAGTGGTGAGGGCTGTGTTGAACTTCATTATGCAAGCTCGAGCGCGTCAGAAAGGACCGCTGTGTGGGAAGGGCTGGGTGTGCTGAGTGATGAAGAAAAAGATATTTGGAAGGACGACATGAAGACTATATATACAAGTTTTAGCAATAGCAAAGAAGGACTCAGTCCTCCTCGGAATCTAGGATGACAGCCAAGAAGTAAGTGTCAACTTGACGAGTCAGTAAGCATTCTCGACTGCTATTGTGCCACGAGCAGCACCACCTGTGCCTCAGAAACGGACGGTTATGGCAAGGATTGGTAGGGGCCTAGAGATTAGACCCAGTGGGTGGGAATGTTTCTACCCATGGGACAGGCGCCTAGATGCATTCTCGATGATGGCACTCTGCTGTCATCACTTGCCACATCTCACGAGCCACCTTCAGACCAGATCCGTCCAACGCGTTCCGACAAGATCTACAATAGTGCTGAGCATCCTAGGTACGGCCGTGCTGATGATGGTCCAAGCCAATGAGTATTAGCAAATCACCATGACACGACAGCAGTGCGTTGGTCATTCTCAATTGCAGCAGCAGCAGCAGCAGCAGCAACAACAGCAGGAGAGAAGCATCACTCAAGCGTGGATTCTGATTGGTCAATTTGGTCCCACACTTCAAAACATTCCCGGTGAATTGCAACTGCCATTCCCAATTGCCACTTTCTGTCATCCATCGCCTAAGATGCTTGCTTTGGGTCTGCCATTCCTTCCCTTCAGCCTCACCATCGCTGAATCGGGTCTCAGAATGTTCTTTCATGTCATGGTTATTCTGTTGATGCACTCATGTGTGTGTGCGTGCATCAGCTTAAAATTCGTGCAAGACCATGCGGCGGAAGAGAGGTACAGGCAACAGTGTTCATTTCCCAGATTCTTTACATATACACGAAATTCTCCATTGAGACACACACACACACCACTGCTGGTATTGACACTTGACATGCGCAAAACACCATTGCTTGCATACATTGCCGCGACAGAAACCGGAACTGTCATCCATGAAAATGGCATGACCCTTCAGACTCCCCGCTGATCCAAAGACGGACTATGCTTGCCCGTCTCCTCTGTCAACCAGGACCACCAACTCGAGACCGTTTTCTCCACAGCCTCCATCGTATTGACAACTCCGGCTTCGAAAGGATGCGCTTGATAATAATCCTCTTCTGACATTGTCCCAGTTGGCTCAAGCGCCGGTTTTCTTTGTTGCGTTTCTTGTTGTGGAATAGAATACCTTTGTCGAATGGGACTCATGGGCGGTGGTTCATCATCCTCATCATAAGCGATAGCGCGTCCTTTTCCTTTCGCTGCGCGCCGCTTATCCGAGAGTATCGCCGAATCGCGTCCGTGAACATCCATGGCTTCCCCAGATTTTGACACTGTCTCAAACGCTTTGTTTAGCAGTGCTGAAAATAGAGACCCATCGTGATCCTCCGCGGGGTCGCTTGTTTTTGGCGTGATTGTGCGCCCAGGCGTATCGAAATAGGACGAGGTGGGCCGCGAAGATCGAGTGAGCATGGGTGATATGGGTGGCGTGCTCATAAGATCGGGCTCGTCATCGAGAGAGACATGATGTAATATACCGTTGGTGTGACGACTTGGGACTTGTCTTGGCTGCCTGGGGGGAGTCTCGAGGAATGAATTGGCAAAACTGGTGCGCCGTGATTCCTCAAAGTCGCCAGTCCATGAACCCCGTCTGTCGTCGTCGTTGGCATGCGTCAACAGAGGAGGTGCTAATTGATCCATGGCAGCAAGTCGTGATTGTCTTGCAGTCCTCACCGTCACTGCAGCTGCTGGCTGAAACACTCGCAAAAGTGAGGCGCATGGTCGATACTCGTACATATCGTATGTTATAATGAAATCGAGATTAAAGAGAAATTGCGCCCGTCACTTGCAATTTTGCTTTGCGCGTTGCAACTCTTGCACACAGAAAAAAGATTGTCTCTACGCATAAGAAAAAAGTCCCCCATCCTCAGTAATATCAACGACAAGCAGCAAAGATGGGTCGTGGTCCACAGAAACACATGAAGCGATTGGCAGCGCCAAGTCATTGGATGCTCGATAAATTGTCGGGAACCTATGCTCCTCGACCAATGGCTGGTCCTCACAAGCTTCGTGAATGTCTGCCTCTCATCATCTTCCTCCGAAACAGACTCAAGTACGCTCTCAACGGGCGTGAAGTCAAGGCTATTCTCATGCAGCGTCTCATTCAGGTCGATGGCAAAGTCCGAACTGAGCCAACCTACCCTGCTGGTTTCCAAGACGTCATTTCCATCGAGAAGACTGGCGAGCACTTCCGTCTCTTGTACGATGTCAAGGGTCGATTCACCATCCACCGAATCTCACAGGAAGAGGCTGCATACAAGCTTTGCAAAGTGAAGAAGGTCCAGTTGGGCCAGAAAGGTATCCCATATGCTGTCACGCACGATGGACGAACGATCCGATACCCAGACCCAAAGATTCAGGCCAACGACACTGTCAAATTCGATATTGCGTCTGGCAAAATCACCGACTTTCTCCATTTCGAGGTTGGACAAATGTGCACCATTACCGGTGGACGCAATCAGGGCCGTGTAGGTATCATCACTCATCGAGAACGTCACGAGGGTTCATTCGACATTGTCCACGTCAAGGATGCGCTCGACCGAACGTTCGCTACGCGAATGTCCAACGTCTTCTGTATCGGAGAGTCTGGCAAGGCTTGGATCTCATTGCCAAAAAACAAAGGTATCAAGCTTACCATCTCCGAGGAGCGAGACCGACGAAGACAGCAAGCATCAGCATAAAATAAAAATAAAAGCAGAAGGCAAAGTAGCAGCGTTTCATCGCTCTCTTTTCATCTCGTCTTTCATTTTCCCTCCAAGAACTAGCGACAAAAATATCAACCATTTTCTCCCAAAGTCAGTGGCATTCAAGCGAGCCCTAAGGGCCTTGATGTCCTACCCTTGTTCTTTTCGCAAAGACGTCTTCTGGTCCCTTCTCACTCGAGAACCGTTCGTGTCTTTCGTGACCTGTGTATGACTTTTTGCTGCCCTGTTTTTGCCGTAGTTCACTTGAATTCAATCATTTATTCATCATCACGCAGTGCTATCAAATAAAATCGTACTCTTGTGATGTTTCGCTAAAAACCTTATTCAATGGATGCTTGGTTTGGTTCATATCCTGCCCAAAACTGATTGCAAGCAACCTTGCTACCAGCCCGTCAGGAACCATATCTACTCGATGCACATCGTCGTAAGCCACATGACTGTGGATGTCTGTCCTTTGCAGACAGAATAGACAATCATGTCAGTAAAACGTCATTTCAAGTGACGTCTAGCTTGGCAAAGCCTGCCAGCATTTCTGCAATAGACCCCATGAATGCTCATACACTTCGTGAGGGGCAGTGGCCATACTCACCCAACATGGCCATGACAATCAAAATGTCACGCCTTGCATCGAGAGGCAACATCATTGGACAAAAGGAGCTAGTGAGATGCTGTGCAAATGGGGCTGTATCGGTCAAACAAAATCATCTTTTTTTTTTCAGACTTTCCATCCGGCTGCTTTCGCTGCGATGCTGCTGGGAAGAGGCGCACGCATCCCCAGCGGGAGGAAGAAGATTAAAATTGGACTTTGATGCGATCTCTAATCAGGCCGTCATACCTGAGCTGCAATTCAGTGTGTGATGCGTGCAACTTTTTGAGCGCGTCCTGCAGCTTGCCAATCTGCTCTTGCGCCGCTGGATCGGTCGAGACGTTGCGTGTCAGCTGGGCAAAGCCGAGTTTCACGGCGTCGATATCGCTAGCCGGTTGGAATGCGCTTTGAGACACATCCAGCAGTTTCAAATGCACGTTGTGCTTCATCCCATCATCACCACGCAGAGCGCGTTCCAATGGTTGGAACGGTGCACTTTGATTTCTCGGCGGAGACGGTTCCTGGACCTGTCGAGTCATGGTGTGTAGCACAGTGATTGGTCCAGGTAGCTGTTTCAAACGCTTAATCATTTGTTTCGTTGAAATGTCCCAGACAAACGTGTTGCCGTCGCGCGCGCCAGAACAGAGGTATCCACCGTCGAGACTCGTGGCGAGTGCAGTAATGGCGGCCTCGTGACCTTGTAAAGTGCCATCATGAGTTTGTCCTACGGAGACGATGGCGCCCAAGTCTCCGACAACCTGAATGACTTTGTCTTGCTTATACAGACGCACCTCGTAAATGGAACCGTCCTCGGCTCCTGCAAAAAGGTGACGTTCTGCAACGTCCACGGCGATGCAAGTGACCTTTGAGGGAAGCAGTAAAGTCGTCAACGGCTCACCGGTAGCCAAATCCCATATTCGGATGGTTTGATCGAGTGAGGCAGTATATAATCTAGCAGTGACGCTCGAGCCCACGCCAATATGAATGTCCGTGATGCAAAGCGTGTGGTTTTCCAGCGTATAGATGGGCTTCACGAGCTCTTGCGCGGCCCCTGGCGTGCATAAATCAGTCATTCTCCAAACATGAATGGTTGCATCTGCAGAGGTTGTCACCAAGATCTTGTCGTCTTTGGAAAAGGCGCTTGCGGTGACGGCCTGATAATGTGCATCCTGGACAAATAATAGTTTGCCAGAAGCGACTTCCCAGAGATAGAGCTTCCCACTGGCAGCACCACCGAGTAACCAAGTCCCATCGTGGCTGGCGGTAAGGATGTCTAGCTTTTCCGGCACAAACATCTTCATATCGATGGCTTCCTTGTGCCAGCGGTAGACGTTGATGACGGCCTTGTCATTCTGACACACAAAGAGAGCGGACCGTAAACTTGCTACGGCGTTCTTGCCGCAAGCACTCTGCTTGAACGTATGGACATGTGACCCAGTCGCAATGTCCGTGACGGAAATGAAGGACGCGGCCGCATCAGAACCGACCACGGCGACTTCCATCGCGTCTGGCAGACCAAAGGATTGACGGCGGGTGCAAGCAAAATGTCGAGAAGAGAAATAACCTTTTTTCTTATGCGTCGTATTATTTCATGCGTGGGCGCCCATTCTTGCAATGGCAACAAGTTTCCATCGAAGCACCGAGTCTCTCGGTGCATGGCGGTCTGGCAGCCTCAAAGGAATACATGGGCATCCCCTGGGTCTGTCGATCGCAATAAACGGCCCATAGCGGATGCTCTCTCAGCGTACTTGCGAAATGCACCTGGCACGCGGCAGATCTTTGAGGTGGCATCAGGATTTGGCCATCATGTGGTAGAGTTTGCCCATGACCATCCCGAGGTTATGTTTCAACCCTCGGAAGCTCAGAGGGAGTGTCTTCAGGCACTTGCTGCTCTGCAGCTGGATAATGTCAAGGCACCCGTGCAGCTCAATGTCTTGGACAAGTCAGATTGGGTACATGTTGGCGAGGGAAACAAGTATGACGGTATGCTATGTATCAATATGATTCACATTTCACCGCCGGAATCCATGGAAGCGCTCTTTCAAGGCGCGTCCCTGCTCGTGAGAAGAGGGGGATTTCTTTTGCTGTACGGAGCATATCTCACTGAAACCGGAGAATTTGCAAGTGAGAATGATGCCTTGTTTGATGGCAGTCTGAAACTGCGAGACGCATCATTCGGACTGCGTCACCCAGAGCGTGTGAATGAGATGGCAAAGGGTTATGGATTTGAACGTGCTGTGCAGGAAGCGATGCCCAACAACAACAAATTGTTCATCTGGCGCCAGATGTGTGGCTGATCATTTGACAAGTGTCTTGCCGTAGACTGGATTGTCCTTGTAGCAGCTGAATAGAGACGTTGCTCTCCTCTGGAGGATTGCGAGTTGTGAGAGCAGCAAGAGAGAAGCTTGACTGACTCGGCAGAAATATCCGTGTTTTTTATGGTGAAATGAAAGTGTGCAATCACGCAATTTCACTCCAAAATTCACAAATTTCTCCCGCGTGAATTGCAAATCATTCACTTCCATGAGCACATAACACACTCTTCTCTCCCCCCCTGCTTCCTCCATCCTCTTCGTCACCATCACAGACATGCCTTCTGTAGAATTCAAGCAGTCTTTCAATGAAAACCACAACCACGCGAGTGATTCAGACTCTGATTACGGTTCAGCAACCTCTTCCCAGGTCCTGCCCGACATCTCCTTCACTCCTTCCCACCTCAAGTTCCTGAATGAGCAGCTCAGCAAACTGTCTGCGCAAGATGTCCTCAGGTGGGCCATCACCACGCTTCCGGGTCTCTACCAGACGACCGCCATGGGTCTCACCGGCATGGTAGCGTTGGATATGATTTCTAAGCTCAGTGCAGATGGATCACACCCAGTGCCCCTTATGTTTATCGACACGCTCTACCACTTTGACGAGACGCTGCAATTGGCAGACAGGATTCGTGCAAGGTATCCAAAATCCAATTTGACCACATACCGTCCACGACACTGGAAGACGGCCGCCGAATTCGAGGCTGCCAAAGGGACAAAGCTCTGGGAAAAGGACGAGACTCTCTATGACTACCTCGTTAAAGTGGAGCCCGCAAGACGTGCTTACCAAGAGCTCGGCATCAAGGCTGTCTTGACGGGTCGAAGGAGGTCTCAAGGTGGTTCGCGCAACACCACGCCTTTTATTGAAGTGGACGACACTGGCCTAATCAAAGTGAACCCACTCGCGGCCTGGTCTTTTGCTGAAGTCAAAAGGTACATTGAGGCCAATGACGTCCCTTATAACATCTTGCTCGATCAGGGGTACAGGTCTGTCGGAGATTGGCATTCCACCGAACCAGTCGCCGAGGGAGAAGACGAGCGATCCGGACGATGGAAGGGTCGCGCCAAGACGGAGTGTGGTCTCCATACAGAGTCAAAGTATTTCAAACACCTCGCCAAGTTACAGGCCGCCAAGGAGGCCAAGGAGACTGCATCGCATCTCGGTCAAAATATCGTTGCTTAAAAAAAGCGAAAAAGCATCAGTTGTACATGGACAGCAGAGTCATCATTTCGGAGCCTTCTAGCATTAGCATATCATGTAAATAGGGAGAAAATGTCATGGAGTTTCTTGTGATTTGCCATATGAAATGCGGCTTGTCTGCCGTCAGGTACACCAAATCTTTTTTTTTTTTTTTTTTGCCTCAAACAAGATTGTTACGGCAGAGTAGAGAGAGAGAGAGATGGTTGCCGCACCGACCATCACTGCGCTGGTGCTGGATGCCGGGCCCATTATTGCCAACACAAATTTACCGCTTGCGAGCAATTATTATACGACACCTTCCGTGCTCGCTGAATTAAAGGACGAGAATGCCCGATCCCGCCTGCAAACGCTGTACAACTTGCAGGCGCGTGCTCCACAGAAAGACAGTCTTGATTTTGTGCGCGGGTTTGCGAAAAAGACGGGTGATGCAGAAGTGTTGAGTGCTGCCGATATTGGCATCATTGCGCTCACGTATGAACTCGAGTGCGAAGGGAATGGCGGCGACTGGAGGCTGAAGAATGTGCCTGGACAAGCCAGAATCAATGGCAAACCTCCAGTCAGGGCGGATGCCGGATCGCTTGTGCCTGCGCTCGCGGCAGTCAATCTTGCAGCACCGCAAGAGCAGCATGAGCCGGATCAGCCTCGCGAGGCTCAGGACCAAACACACCACGAATCATCGCAAGAATCTCAAGAAGCTGCGGTTCAGCCATCACATGGCCCTGACGCTGTTGTGACTGATCAGTCGGCCAAAAGTGAAGCCAATCAAGAAAATATTGTGGAGGAGGAAGAAGAAGAAGAAGAAGATGACGACGAAGACGGGTGGATTACACCGTCCAACATTAGAAAACACCAGGAACGGGATAGTAACATTGATGCCACCTCTCAAGACATCAAGATGATGAAGGTTGCGTGCGCAACGCATGATTTCGCCCTACAAAATGTGCTATTACAAATTGGGCTCAACCTCGTATCGGGCGATGGCAAACGCATCAGTTCTGTCAAGACTTGGGTCTTGCGGTGTCACGCATGCTTCAAAGTCACGCGTAAGATGGAAACCAAGTTTTGTCCGTCGTGCGGGGGCGCTACACTCATGCGCACCTCAGTGTCGACAGACAGTCAAGGCGCCATGAAAATTCATCTCAAGCGCAACATGCAGTGGAATAATCGCGGTACGGTGTACAGTATACCGAAACAGCAGCATGGCAGTGCGAATATGAAGGGCAGAGACAATCTCATTCTGCGTGCTGACCAGCGCGAGGTGGAGAAATTGGAAAAGAGAGACAGGTACAGGAAGGAAATCGATCTCTTGGATCCAGACTACATTCCCTCGATCGTCAGTGGACGCAGGGATGCGCATGCCAACGCTGTCAAGTATGGACACGGAAAACGCAACCCAAATTCCAACAAGAAGCGTTAGGAACTTTTTTGGCTCCACCTTTTTTTCTTTTCCCCCAAAAACGCATTTTGCCAACAAGCATTGACGTATCATTCTGCCTGCCATACGCTTGCACTTTATGGCAGACGACCGTCCGACCGATGAAGACATTTTGGCATGGAGCCAATCTCTTCAGGACGACGCTACAAGCAACTCACCTCTTGTCCAATCTCGCGCTCCAGTCTCATCATTGACGCTAGAGTATGAGCGCGGCAATCCCATCTTTGTACAAAAAATCAGTGCCCTCGGTGACCTGGGTCTATATCGCACGAGAGGGGATGGCAATTGCTTCTACCGTGCTTTCGCTTTCGCTTTATTTATGCACATCGTGCTCCACACAAACTCGCGGACTCTTGTGCTCGAAAAGTTGCTCAAGTCTCGTCAAGTGCTTGAGTCTGGTGGCTTCTCCCAGCTCGTTTATGAAGACTTTTTGAATGTCACTGAGGGGATTGCCAAGGACAGTAGTGAGGAAGAGTCATTGTTGATTGCCATGAACGACATGGAATCCTCCAATTCAGTGGTTGTCTACCTCAGGTTCCTCACGAGCGCATACGTGAAAAGCCAACGAGATTTGTATGCTGCCTATCTCGAAGAAGGACAGGTTGTGGAACGCTGGTGCGAGAGGTGGATCGAGGCGATTGGCGCGGAGGCTGACAATATCCAAATCAATGCGCTCGTCAATGCATTAAGAGTCGGTGTGGATGTCGTGACCTTGGACGGCAGCACATCTCCCGGCTCTGCGGATACGGATGGGAGCAGCAAGGCAAACGTCTTACAAGTCAGACCGGATGAAGGTCAGACTGACATTGTGGTCAAGGTACTGTATCGTCCGGGCCACTATGACGTCCTACTATAGTATTATCTCTATCAAGCAAGATTCTCCACAGAATAGTTATCCTTTTTTTTTTTTTTTTTTTTTTTTTTCAAGACAATTTCTTCTCGATCGGGTGCTTGATTGTCAAACACCAAATGTCTAAATGTTCTGTAATGTCTCCAATCACATCCACAATGAAGCTGCCATACACGCCAACTGCAAGACCCAAACTCATCCAAACGACGCTGACTGCTTCCGTCGGTCCAATTTTGTGGTTGAGCAGAATAGCACCAACCATGGGCAGCAAAAGGAAATACGGTGTAAAGTAGGGAAACGGTGCATGAGTGACGTGAGCGGTAATCATGAGTCCCACACTGTATGCCAGGCTGGTTCCGACGTATAGCATGAACGGTATGCAATGCGTGTAGACGATTGTAGGATTGAGGTAGGCAAATGTAAAAGTGACGCTTGAGCTTAGGAAGAATGGTGCTAGCCCCGCCAATGCTGGTGCCAAAGGTTTCCCATTCTTGCGTCTCGCGGCAATCACATTTATGGACGCATTGGCAATGTTGAATCCGAGTCCGAGCACACCGGTGAGGAGAAATAGGTGCTTGAATTGCAATACATCAATGTGCAGGGCATGCGGCAAACACCAGCTATAGTCGCTCACGCGGAGCGCAGCAAAGACAGAAGTGTCCCACACTTCAGGCCCGTAGATTGCCGAAACCAGATGTAGGCCCACCACCATGACAATTCCTTCCACCGGACCGGAGAATTCAGACAAGTAGAGCGTGCCGGTATGATATTCCTCCCATGTCGTCAGGTAGAAACTGCACAATGCTATACCAAGAATTAGTTTTTTTTTTTTTTAAAAAAAGCACAGCATTGATAGATTATTGCTTTTGAGCAGACTTACATGCGAATTGCGATGCCAAGGCCCACCAGGACTGATGCACGTTGATGGTGGAACAAGTGACTATGACTTCGAGCGTGGTATTGATGGCATCACACCCGTGATCAAACATTTCACCGAGCGGTGAACTCTGCCCCGTTCTCCGCGCCTGCATGCCGTCAATGGAATCAAAGGATTGGTAAAACCACAATCCCAGCGCAAAAGTGACATAGACCCATGACGGGCAGCCGTATTCGAGTGTCGGGTCGTAATACAGTAATGTCGCAACATTCATAACCACAAATGACAGACCGGAAAGGGTGATGAGATTAGGTGCCATCCATGTCGGGAACAAGAGCAAGAATTTGCCCCAATACGGTTTGAGGACATACTTTGACAAGAGGGATTTATCAATGCTCGAGTACTTGTACAGTTTCAAATTGTCCTTCCGCCAGTCAGTATTTGCTTCTTTCGCACAAAAGACTGCCTCGCGCATTACCAGATTCTTCTTGGACAAGTACATGGCTGCTTGTTGCCGACAGCAAAAAGGTTTATGGCTCGTCACGAATTGCAAGTACAGGGTACACTAGGGAAGAAAGGCAAGAAGAGCATCATCAATCATTTTTGCGGAGAATGACGAAATGGGTGACTCTGGTTTAGCTGAAATCTTTTGCCAGCGCTACAACATGAACGTCCTTGCCAATCTTGACTTTGAATTCGGAAAAAGTCACAGGACTCATCTCTTGCAGCTCCGACTGATTGAGTGCCTTTGTAATTGTGGTGAAATCTTCATCATTCCTGCAGTCACGCCATGCGATTGAGACATGCCATTGTGGTGCCTGTTTTGGTCAGTCGTCCCGTAGAGGCTGAAGGCCCGATAACTCACCTGGTCAAGAATGGGCAAACCATGCTTTGCAAGGATCTGGTCAATCGCCTGCTGTAGAGGTCGAAAAGTTCGATGTGTTGCTGGTGATACTCTCGCTACGAGGAATTCCCGAGTCTTTTCGTCGTTTGCAAATACGCCATACCTCTCAAAGCCTACATTCATCCGAGGGCATCTAATCCGTCGTAGCTCATCACTCACGGCCTGTTTGTTCGAGTTCTGCAGCATGATTGGCTTGCTCAGGCTAATGTGAAGTTCTCTCTTGACAGAATTTGAGCTCATTAAGAGTGAGACAAACGATGAAGAGGCCTCTGCATTGACTGCTGACAAGGTCTTCTCAAAGACATGACGTTGGTGGTCAGTCGGCCAAAAGTCGAGATATACGTGCGTGGGCCAGTCTCCGTCAACATGTCTATGGATTCTTAAGCGTCCTTGATGAAAGGCCGGGTCGTCTCCCTTGCGAGGATCCACTACAAGCCATGAGCGATGCCCGACTCGCTATTGAGAGAAGCGATACCTTGGTAAAGATCTGTAAGGACAGCCGGTAGTGGAGGCAGTACCGGCAATGGGACATGCAAAGCATCGTCTTCCTCTGATGAAGAGCCATAATCTACCAGACCCATGTCTACATCATGCCCATCATCGAACCACCTTTTGCATCATCCAGAGCCATGACGATGCGACAATTGTGCAGCAGAATGAAATTGGCATCTGTATCTCAGGAGGAGCTCGCATTCGTTTCTGTGGGTAGTTTCCAATTCTTTCCTGCTTACGACTCAAAACCCAAAGACACTTGCTTGTCCATACCTGCAAAGAGAACACTACAAGCATGCCTAGACAATCAAGAGGCAGAGCCGCACCCGCAAGACACGCTGCTCCAGCACCTGCTCAGTCGAGAAGCGCTTCCACCCAGAATGTGCCAGCAAGACAGACCGCGCCTCCCCCCGCTGTCGCCGCTCAACAAGGACCCGGTATGTTTGGCAACATGATGTCGACCGCAGCTGGTGTCGGTATTGGAAGTGCTATCGGCCATTCTATTGGATCTCTGTGAGTGCTCCGGTACTCTTGCCAAGAAATTATTCTTTGCTAATCCGTTGCAGTTTCACTGGAGGTTCATCCCAGCCCGCTCCAGAGCCACAGCAGCAGCAACAAGCACCCACTGCCTACGACTCCTATGGTGCTCAAGCAGCACAGGAAAACAATAGCTATGCTACCGGTATGAACTGCAAGGCTGATGCTGAGCAATTCACAAAATGTCTCGAGGCCACCAACAATGACATGAGCTCTTGTAGCTACTATCTTGAAGCGCTGAAACAGTGTCAAGCAATGGCTCGCAGCATGTAAGCATTGTGAGAGGGAAAACAAGCTAAGGTTGACGAATTTTGCCACATTAGCGTGGTGTAAAGCAGAGTGTTTCATAGCAGTGAAGAAGAGGTAGCTTTATAATCATCTCCTGTCAGTTGCAGCTTCAAATTCTCCATGGTTGACTCATGGTGAGTCCCGTGTGATGCGTCTCTTCATCGTGTCTCTGCTATCGAGTCTTGTGAAGTGTCGAATGTTGTGCGGCGCAACTTGTCTGCCACCAAATTCCAAGGAAATTCGTAACAAATCTCGGTTTCTTTTGACGTTATACCAGCGAATGCCCTGACTGTCAGACTTTTTTGGAAAGGCCCTGGACCGCAAGCGTTGCCCATACCTAGAGCTATCCATCTTTTCGTCGGCAACAGTCTCGACCACAGCATTGACTCGCTACAAATCCAACATTGACTGGAATAATGTCGTGCTTCAAAACAAGCACTAAAAATCAGAGCATCTATCGCAAAATCGTCATCCTCGGAGATGGTGCAGCAGGCAAGACGTCTCTACTCAACGTCTTTACGCGCGGCTTCTTCCCTGCGGTCTATGAACCAACAGTATTTGAAAACTATATACATGACATCTTCATCGATAATCAACAAGTCGAATTGTCACTTTGGGATACGGCAGGGCAGGAAGAGTTTGATCGATTGCGATCGCTCTCCTACTCTGATACGCATGTCATCATGGTTTGTTTCGCCGTCGATTCGCAAGACTCTCTCGAAAACGTACAATCGAAATGGGTGGGTGAAATTGCGGAACATTGCGAGGGCGTCAAACTCGTCCTTGTTGCGCTCAAGTGCGATCTCAGAGAATCGGAGGGGTCCATTATTTCATATGATGAAGGCTTGGCAGTGGCGAAAAAAATAAAAGCTGTGCGCTACCTCGAGTGTAGTGCCAAGCATAACCGAGGAGTCAATGAGGCATTTACGGAAGCGGCCAGGACAGCATTGCTCGCCAGACCAGCAGGCGGTGCGAGTGAAGCTGAGGAACGAGCTCAGGCCAAGCAGGGGAAGAGTAAGTGTATCCTACAATGACCCACGGCAACAGCTGCAATGTGTCATTTGGCGGTGGAGTGGTGGATTTATTTTGTATAATATCAATAAGCATCTATACATGGTGATGTTTTTATATACCTTGGTGAGCAACAATGTAGGGACTATATCGTATGTACAAGAAGAGCTCAAAAAAACTTATACCGTCATTGTCGGTGCTGTGAGAAAAGGTGCCTTCGACTCGATGGTTGTTTTTGACGTTGTCGCAACAGCCTAGAGGGCCACATCAGCATCAGTGCAGCAAGCAGGAGTACACGAAGCAACTTACCGATTTCAAGTCGGATAATGTGTCCTTCAAGAATCGCAGCTTATTGTCAATTTGAGTCCTCTGATTCTCCAAAACAGCCAAAGCTTGCGCATTATCTTCTTGCAATTCCTGAATACCGGCATTGAGCTTCATCAATTCTGCGCGTTTCATGGGCAGTAGATGAGCCCGCAGCACAATCTCCGGTGGCAGTTCGGAGGGATTGTCACTAGCAGGAATGCCCTTGGCTTTCCTATCACTCGCATTTCGAATAATCTGATCTAGCTCATCCAGTCGTTCAACAGCATGACGTTGCTCCAGAATTCTGCCAAATCCTAAAGTGCATCCCGTAGTCATCATGTTGACAAATTCTTCTTGCGCCTGACGCATCAAATCCGGATTGTTTTCCGCCAACGTTGGAAAACACGATGCAAATTTCTCCACCGAGCAGGAGCGCAGTGTTTCTTTCAAGGACCTCTCGAGAATTTCATTCAATTTGTTGGCTCTAGCGCCTTTTTGTGTCGCATGTAAAGACATTCACCACACTCGATCTCGGCAAAAAAAAAGTGTAAGCACAACAGATACTAGTGTGTTGACGCTGAGGCCTGTATGATGGCGATGGAATGATGAATGGCGGAAATTGGGCCTCGTAAGCAAAATGCAGATGCATCATGCATTATACACCCGAAATGTTATTTTGTGTGGTTGCTACCTGCATTCAACACGTGCAACCAATCCAGACGATTGCCAACATTTTTGTCTCCAAGCACAAATTGTTTGTTGAGAAGAAGAGAGAATCAAGTCCGTCACAGTTCAAGAGCATCATCACATTCGAGCACTTTACGTTCACAGAGGTGCTTTCGATAAAGCACAGAAAGTATCAAAGACTGCCTGCACTTTTCGGCCGTGACAAATGAAATGATTCTTGTTGAAGCGTGCATGTGAATAATTCCTGACCTTGGTGCGTTGCTAATGTCTACGAAACTGCCCATTTTTTTTTCACAGAAAGAGAATGAGACAAGCATCTTCAGCCATACAGAAACACGATTCTGAGCGCGGCAGTAGCATGCGTTATTCTTGACAACTTTGTGTTGAAGGGCAGCAGATTTACAAGAAAAGGAAGATTCTGCTGCAAGTAACCTAGAGAATTCAGAGATATTCTGCTTGCGAGCGATACACTACTGGTTCGGATGACCCGGTCCATTGTAGCAGCCATCAGAACTTGAATGGCCTCTTGTGCTTGAGCTTCTTCAGATGGTATCCGGTGGACATGATCTATTGGCCCGTGAAGACGAGTTCCTTTTGCATTCCGCTATAAAAGTTTCCGGAATAGCTGATGATGCGTAAGGGATCATAGGCGTTCACACCAATAACTTTGTACTTGGAGGGAAAACAATATTGCAACCTGAGGGTTTCGAACCCACGCCACGTTTCCGTGATTGGGGCTTAAGTCCAACGCCTTAGACCACTCGGCCAAAGTTGCTGTCTCAGTTTCCTAAGAAAATGCAATCATTATCAGTGTTGTGTGTGAAGTTATTGCAAAATCATAGATCTCGTACTGATCGCGACTATTCCGAAACTTGCTCGTACTCGAGTAAGCTTGTACTTTGATATACCAGATCTTTTGTTACAATTCGATAGATTGTGGCCTTCCGTAATCATCCTTCTCTCTCTAAAGCAAGTTGTACAGTTTCCAAAGTGTATAAACACCTTTGTAATCTGAAGCAGCAACTCAACTTGAGCCTTTGGTTGTGGAGATCATGCATACTTGACACACTTATCTTTTCACCGATATTGCCATTAAGCAGCACTCCGGCAGACACAAAGTCATTTCTTAACGCGACTCACTAAACGCGATTCACACTGTTGAGCAAACGGAAAACGAACTTCCTACGAGCCCAATCACTACACTCATGCTCTCATACCATTCCAAAGGTCTTCTACATCGAGCCAAAAGTGCCCAGGCGTGTTCTCTACTGTATCGTTGCACGAGACCAGCCACCACAGTTGTTCGAAGCAATATAGCGCCAGATGTCAAAGTCAGTCAGTCCCCAACATTCAAGACTTATCTGGAATTGACGAAACCCAAGTTGTCCACCCTAGTGGTCCTCACAACCATGTCCTCCTATGCCCTCTCGCCATTCCCGGCTGCCTCTCTGCCGACTTTGTTCTTCCTCACAAGTGGCACGTGGCTCTGCTGTGCAAGTGCTAATGCTTACAACATGTGGCTCGAACCGCCCTTTGATTCGCAAATGACACGCACTCGAAATAGACCACTGGTACGTGGAGCGCTGCATCCGAACCAAGCCTTCACATTCGCATCAGTAGCTGGTTTGCTGGGTAGTTCAGCACTTCTCCTCGGGGTCAATCCGGTATGTGCTACTCTAGGACTGGCAAATATCATCTTATATGCGGGAATCTACACACCGTTAAAAAGAATTTCCATTACCAATACTTGGGTCGGAGCCGTGGTTGGAGCTATTCCACCTTTGATGGGATGGGCCGCTGCCTCCCCATATCCCATCATGGCTGCGGAAAACTTGGGAGGTCTGTATCTGGCACTTTTACTCTATGCTTGGCAGTTTCCGCATTTCAATAGCCTGGCCTGGTATATACGTGGCGAGTATGCTCGTGCAGGCTACGTGATGACAAGTATCTTCAATCCCGGGATGAATGCTCGTGTTAGTATGCGGTATTCATTTGCCATGTTTCCGATTTGTTATGGACTTGTGCATACTGGTGTCTGCGACAAGTACTTCTTTCTGGATAGTGGTATACTCAATGCATACATGGCCTATCAGGCTTACGTCTTCTGGAGTCACCCTGGGAGCTCGAAAGAAAAGGATAAGCAGGCTAAGAAATTGTTCTTTTCAAGTTTGATTTATCTCCCAGGAGTGCTTCTACTTGCCATGCTACACAAAAAGGGCCTTTGGGACGGCCTGACTTCTGCTGAGGTCTAGCCAATGGATGTTATGTAGTGCAATGAACGGACTCGCATGAATCTTGCCACTAATTTCATGCAGGGAGAACGTATTTCACATTCCTTGTGCTTAAGTCATGCCCAGGAGACACAACAGGGCGTCTGTCAGTACAAGTCTCTAGCAGAGAGAAATGGTCAGCCATTATATTCGCTGAATGTCATTGAGTGTTCTTGGATGCAGCACAAATGCGCTGGAATTGAATCACAAATTTCAGAACTTCCAATTCAGTGGACATTTTCAAATATCTCTACAAGGAAGCAAGGCTCATGACTTGACCAACACCTTTGATTTTATCACGAACACTATGTTACGAATATGAATCAGCGTTGCTTGTACATTCACACACATTTCCAGCACGAAATACAATGTGCGCTATCTGTCTTGCTCGATGAATTGCAAATCTGGCTGAAAATCAACCAGTCATGTGCTGTTCGATGGTTGTACGACTTTGTATGGCTCATGTGGTAGTCACATCCTACGCCTATACACAAATAGGCGAATAAAGTCACGCAATGTCTTACACACCCACTTCTCTCTATGTGACCATTCATATACCACGATCAATGGTACAGTCACAAGAGGAATGGCGATCGCCTATGTCTTCCATTGCCACAGGGTGAAAACCACAACGCGGGTCGGTATGTATGAGAGACTGGACCAATATGCTTGGCAGCTTATGCAGCCTCAAAAAGGCCAGGGGTCATGACATGCAGACCAGCAGCTTGCTAAAGCGGAGGGAATCGCAGACCATAAACTATTGTCTGGTATGTAAAGCATGCAAAGGTCATTTCCACATTCCTCCGACCATAAGTATATGGATTTACGCTAATCCCATTGTCGTTGAAGCCCCTGAAGCCCGTTCGAGGTAAGTTCAATGATGACTCGCAGGCAAAACCAACAACCGTGTGCTTAATCGCAGGCAAAGGACATTTCGACGCTTCTCCGGCCATAAGCATGTGGATTTCGGTAGTGTAACTAGTGACTTCGAGACAGCGTCGCGCGTCTTTAGATTGCTAGCCCCTGAATTCGAGTACGGTTCCAAGATTTGCAGCGACTTGCACAGCTCTGATCGCCCATGCCCCTGTTGCACCTGATGTGTGTTCGACATGTAATCGCGTGGTGAGAAGACGTGTCGGGAAGCGGATATATGAGAAACCGCTGCCCAACGGCACACGGAGTCTCTTGCGCTCGATGGAATCAATTACATGTGATTACCTACCGGTATCAGGTGGTGGATGACCCCTTATATTTTTTCGTGCATATATAGATTCCCCTTTGTTCCTTCATCTTCGTCAACATAACTTGGAGACGTGCGCAGTAAAGGACCGAACGAGGAACTCTGCTTTGGTAGCCATTGGGTCTATCTAGCATGCTCATCTGAACAATAACTTGGAGACATGCGCAGTAGTGGACTGAACGAGGAACTCTGCTTTAGTAGCCGGTTGTATGGTTTGGGGTTGGGGTTTGAGGCAACGGAATCACAGAGTACACCAGGTGAGCCTTGGGTTTGGGGTTTGAAAGCGCAAGAGATTGTATACTGGGACCCTAAATGCAAAGCCTCCGACAATGACAAGCATAAGCCAGAGCACATCCCAGCGGCCATCTTCGTACGGCGTTTGCACAAACTCGCCGCATCCCATGGCGAGCGAGCGGTGCTACGACAGATGGACGCGGCTCTTGTGCACCTTATTGAATGGATGACGGCATTCTCTGCCGAGGATGAACAGCTCACCAACAGTATAAATGGGTGGTGCATGCAAAGACGGTTCGATCGGTGCAAGAACATAAAGGACGCGTTGAGACTCGTGCCAGATTTCCGAGCAATTTCTCAATCTCATCTCATACCGAGCTTCGCAAAAGTGAATGTTAGAGCCACGCATATGAGAGCGATGCACAAATCACTTTGTCGACAAGTGACCAATATTGTCTTTTGAGTCGCGTCGTTTTGTCGACAAGGTGCATCATCTCCAAAGAGGTCAACAGAAGTTGTGACGTTGAGTGTCACCTGAGTTTTAAAGTGCTCAAGTCGGAGTGATGGGAAGACCACAGGTCGGTCAGCCACTTAGCTTTGTAGTTAACAATGAACAACTACCAACTTGGACTCGTTTGATCGAGCATGATGATTTCTGAAGGGAGGACTAATGTTGTGATTGAAAGTGCTAGAGAAGTGACCTAGGAGAGCGTCTGCGACTGTCGTTTACGATCTGAGGCATAGTGTATAGCTGCATTTCCAACGTTGAAACATCTGGATTTCAATAGTCAAGGTAATTGAGCTTGTGGAGCTCCCATATTCTTAATGCTGAGCTCGGAACCGTGTTTCCCAGTCTTGCACACCGACCACGACGAACTCGAGTCGTGCCACGTTCAGGTACGTTCATTTCATAGCCTGTGCTTCTTGTTACACGCTGGAGAATAGAATCAACCTGATTGCTAAGCACCTGAGATCAGCAATGCCTACTTACACACGACGACAAATTGGCGCTCCAAACACTTTTGACTACAGAGTCTTTATCGGTACAATGCCGCCCTTAGTATAGGAAATTTTCTAATCTTTCTCAGAGTCTGATGGTCAACCGGTGTCTGCCTTCCACGACATTCCTCTCTATGCCGATAATGAGAAGAAAATCTTCAACATGATTGTTGAGGTGCCCCGTTGGACTAATGCCAAGATGGAAATCTGCAAGGATGAGCCCCTCAATCCAATCAAACAAGATATAAAGAAGGGCAAGTTGAGATTCGTCCGAAACTGTTTCCCCCACCATGGTTACATCTGGAATTATGGTGCACTTCCACAGACTTGGGAGGATCCAAATGCGATACATTCCGAAACAAAAGCACGAGGAGACAATGATCCATTGGACGTGTGCGAGATCGGAGAGGCAGTAGGTTTCGTTGGACAGGTCAAACAAGTCAAGGCTCTTGGAGTCATGGCTCTTTTGGACGAAGGTGAAACTGACTGGAAAGTAATCGTCATTGACGTAAATGATCCTCTCGCCTCGAAGCTCAACGATATTGAAGATGTTGAAAAACACTTACCCGGTTTGATCCGAGCTTCGAACGAATTCTGGCGAATTTACAAAATCCCAGATGGTAAACCTGAAAATCAATTTGCTTTCAGTGGTGAATGCAAGAACCGAAAGTATGCTGAGGAGGTCATCCACGAGTGTGCAGAAGCCTGGGAAAAACTGATCAGTGGCAAGACTCCAGCACCAGAAAACGTCAACACTTTGAACGTTTCAGTAGACCGATCTCAATTCAAAGCAGATGCACCAAATGTGCCAAAGGGCGAGACCCTCGCTCCTGCTCCAATTGATGCTAGCATCGACAAGTGGTTCTTCATCTCGTAAGCTTCATGTCTGGATTACTGTTTTGCTGCTAATCGTCTTAGTGGTGGACTCTAAAACTATGATTTCGTAGAATATCCAATGTCTTAAGCTGAACTGCTTACATAGTTTTGCCCGACAGAAAATCTTATTTCCTTGTCATCTCATGCCTGTCAGGCGCCTATAAAGTAAGCCGTGCAATTGTTGGTGCCCTCCCGGACACTGTGTTCTATGACTGTTTCTCGTCTTCGGCAATGGATTTATGGAATGCACCTTTACCCCACTTCCTTTGTCAAGCAAGTCTCGGCCCCCGGCTTTTCCCCACTGAAACGCGAGTCCTGCCTATCGATCGCGACTTTATCGACTCCAGATCTTTGTTGAAGCATCGTCAGGTACCGCTGAGCTCTCGCTGACATGTTTCGAACCACAGACAATCTGGGCAGCCTTCGTGACAGTATCGATATCCCAAGGTTGCAGCAGTACATCTCCGTGGCCGCTCCTACAATCTCTCTACCCATCAAGCTCCAACAGTTCCTTCATGGACAATCCAATCCTACGATATTGATCACGGATGCCACTGGTCAGCAGTACGTGCTTAGGAAGAAGCCGGCGGGTGACTTGATCTCTAAAACTGCACATGCCATCGAGCGTGAGTACCGTGTGATGGATGCTTTAAAGGACACCAACATTCCTGTTCCGAGAATGTACTGTATCTGTGAACAATCTGATGTTATTGGCACGCCGTTCTATGTAAGTGAAATCGCCCTGTCAATGGGCGTGCCTGGGCTGATGTCTACAGATTATGCAATTCTTAAAAGGTCGCATCTTTACAGACCCTGCCATGCCTGATCTTGCGCCGGCAGAGAAGAAAGCATGGTGCGTCCCGCCTAGCCACCTTTTTGACTTGACTGACATTCAACTTTAGCTGGTTTTCCGCCATTGATACGCTGGCAAGGCTGCACCAGGTAAATGTTGCTGATGTGAATCTGGGCAATTACGGAAGGCAAACAGGGTTCTATGACAGACAACTCAAAACATTTGCTCAATTGAGCCCAGCTCAAGCTGCAGTCAAGGACGCTTCGTCGGGAGAGACTGTTGGGCCCATCCCTAATTGGGAGGATTTGACCAAATGGTTCAAGGCTCATGTGCCGAAAGATCGTACCACAATTGTACATGGTGATTTCAAAATTGACAACTGCGTTTTCCACGATACCGAGCCCAAGGTTATAGGTATACTGGACTGGGAACTTAGCACTATTGGTCACCCATTGTCCGACTTGGCCAATCTATTCCAACCTTATGGGTTGCCTGCAAACAGCGGTACGAGTCTTAGTGGTTTCAATGGTCGCGATGACCTCAATGGTGTTCCCAGTCTTGTCGAGGTCCAAAAGTACTACAAAGACGTGGCAGGATGGGACCCCTCGACTGACTGGACTTTTGCAGAAGCTTTTGCTCATCTCAGGGTATGACTCAAGTATGTGAATTTGAGCATGACACTAACACCTACATAGCTGGCAGTCATTACGCAGGGCATTGCCGCTCGTGTAGCCCGTAAACAGGCCTCGAGTCTGAAAGCTGTCCACCATGCGCAGATGTTTAAGCCTCTTGGGGAACTTGCATGGATGGTCATCAATGATCAGGATGAAGGAGCGCAGAAAACTTCTGCCAAACTGTAACATTTCCCAAGCGAAGATTGACACGTCATGAAGTGGTCTTACCGGATGCATTTACAGATTAGTTTACTTCAATTCTGCAATTGTCCATGTTACGGGCTTGATCCATGTTTTTGTGACTATGACAACATCCTCAATCTCACCGTGTGCTTTTTGGACTCGAATGACAGCCTGGGCATAATTCTGAGTCCTCTCTGTATTTACTGGTTGCTGGACAAAGCTGACTAATTTTGGATTCAGAAACTGCTCTTTTTCCACAGCAGAAGAAATCAAGCTGGATTTATTCGATTTGATTCTTCGTATCAACTTTGACTGTAACGAAATTCCACAAAGACTATGATCATGTTAATAGAAGAATTGAAACAATGTGATCACAAGCTCACGATCTGATCTTTCTGATATTATTTGTCAGGCAGGCCTCTTGTAGAGAGCTTCGAAGCTCTTGTCCATGAAGTGCCTATCCATGTCAGAGCCTTCGTCTCAGTACCTACAGTGTCTTTTACCAAAAGTGACACGGAAAGGTCATCGGGTCTGATCGACTTGCGAAATGCACGCAGATGTATTCTTTTGTTGATCAAGCCGTAGTAAAAGGATTTCAGCAAGTACATTGGATGCAACACTGACAGAATCGTACTTTTTTTGGGAGGAATGAATGCTTGAATAGTACCCAGATCCTCCTTCATCATTGAACTAGGCTTATCCTTGGATAATATAACCCTCGTGCTGTGAAACAGTTGTTTACGTTTGCGTATGGGACTTGGACAGCCTCTCTTCATAATTTGTCCTAGGATAGTAGGGAAGGGAGATTCTAAATGCATGTGAGAGCCGTGCTGCCGAAGAGTGAGCACTATCATAGGACGGGCTTCGCCGCTGTAGGCTACATTGAAATCTGAACATATTCTTGACGCATAAAATACAGCGTCACTCGGGAGTAGTCTGAAATGTGTGGCGTCCCGCTTCATCTACGCACAACATTAACATGCACAATAATGCAGGGCAGCCCAAAACTTTGTGGGCTGCTTGAAGTATTCTGAAGCTTTTGTTTGGACAGCAGACCTCGGGCTGTCTCAGTCGTCACCCTCAGTATACTTACTTCATAAGAACTCAACACAACATAGTGTTTGCTTGAGAGGGTTCAGCATATCTCGTCGTCTTGACGTATGTATGATCACGCGGGATTGCGCATTATCAATCGGCCCATTAGATCAAAATTGACCTAAGGTAGACGGTAGAGTGAAACGCGACATTGTCACCACTTGAAACGACACTCGCGAAAACTTCAAGGCTTTCTTCATCTTGACAACCCACCAAGCTCACAACAAGCAGATTTATTCTGTCTGAGCTGTCAGATCATACAGACAATTCGCCTCTAATACCTTTTGAGCCCGTTACAAGTCGGCAATATCATAAATGCGGTCTATTAAGACAGTGGTCGTGGGAGATGGGTTTGTACAAGTCATAAACTGCATTTTGTTTGCTGACTACGATCAGGGCCGTAGGAAAAACCTGTCTATTGATCAGCTATACCACCAATGCCTTTCCGGGGGAATATGTACCTACCGTGTACGTGGAAGATTGAATTGATGCTCAGAAACTGATTGTGAAGGTTTGATAACTATTCGGCAAACGTCAATGTTGACGGTAGTCCTATTAGTCTTGGCCTTTGGGATACTGCAGGTCAAGAGGACTACGACAGGCTCAGGCCACTGTCATATCCACAAACAGACGTATTTCTTATCTGTTTCTCACTTGTCAGCCCGCCATCCTTCGATAATGTTTTCTCAAAGGCAGAGTGCTCGATACATAAATTTGTATATGAACTGACCCCAATAGTGGTTTAAAGAGATTGCTCATCATGCACCGAACGTACCAATTATTTTAGTAGGTACAAAGCTCGATCTTCGCGAAGATGTTCAGATACTTGAACGTTTGAAACAAAAACGGATGTCACCAATTTCATACGGCCAAGGTCTTGCCATGGCAAAGGACATCAGGGCAGTCAAGTAAGAGGTGTCCAGGAAAGCTTGTTTCAAAACTAATTAGGTACAGATATCTCGAGTGTTCTGCATTCACCCAGAATGGGCTCAAAAGCGTCTTTGACGAAGCCATTCGGTGTGTTTTCTGTGTTCGTATGGATTCGGCTAACCCTGCATAGAGCTGTCTTGATGCCACAAGTTGTCAAACCGAAGGTTAAAAAGTGTTGCATCTTGTGATCCACAGAATTAGTCAGTTGGAAAGGGAGTGAGTCGTAACTCTTGATATTGAACTACTGAATTCATCATTGCGTTATTCTTCACCTGTTTCTGACGGCAGGAGATTGTGATCAAGTCCATGATCACTCGAGTCATCCTTTCTTACCATCACTAATTCTTCTCATGCACGCGATCTGGCTTTACGATTGCTGAACTGGAACATCGAATTAGCGCATATGGGCATATGATCTTGGTGGCTAACCCAAATTGTTACTTGCTTGTACGATAATCCGGTCCGGCTTGCAAGCAGTCCCTTTTCTTTGACATTCGGCTTGCTTTTAGCGACATAGGCTTTCTCTAACAGATCCTTGGCCAGAGGGGTAAATCTTCGGTGGTTCTCGAGCCTAGTTCGATCATTTGCTGTTTCTGAAGACGTAATGGTGTCTCGTAAAGCAGATTTGACACTAGCCTTATACAGGACATATGCTTGGCTAGCAAGCTGGGGTAGAATTACTCCAAACTCCACAGCGCTGTCCGACATAGTTCGACACAGTTATTTACAGGTTGCTATAGACATTCTGCAGATCAAATTCCCTCCTTTGGGCGTTTTATGTAGCAAATAAGTGGGCCCCGCCTTTGGCTTTACAGATGCGACCGTGGCTTTTATGGAAGACAAAGGGACAAAGAAATTGAAACAAAGAACTTCGCCTTGCCATGAGCCGGTTCACAATGGCTATAATATAGGTCGCATCCATTGATTCTGTTTATAAACACATTATCTCAATGTCTGTAGGCGATCTTAGATTATATTCTACGAAAGACGCTCTTGCACAACTAAATGCATCAAGAGGCGATGCATATTTCATACCAGAGGGTTACGAACCCATCTTGATACCACACGCAGAATTGACCGATGCCATTCGATCGGAGATCCGACGCGCAACTGTACAGATGCGGATTCCGATCGCCCTACATGAATGTCGCTTGCCTTCTTACATAGTACGCAGTCGCACACCAGCAACAATAGCGCGCTTGCCTGCAGTACATCTTCCACAGGAAAAAAACCCTCCGCGTCCACCGAATGCTTTCATTCTGTATCGCAAAGCGAAGCAGGCAAGTGTATCAGCGTGTCACAAAGGTATATCGAACAACGATGTCTCACGTATTATTGGCTGCATGTGGAAGGCAGAGAGTGATGATATCAGGGAGGAGTACCAAAAGACCGCGGATGCAATCAAGCTGGAGCACAAATTGCTATACCCGGATTATCGCTATAGGCCACGAAAAGCTACCACAAAAAGGCCCATAGGCCATAGAGAATTCAGTTCTCCGAGTACGGGCCTCGACGCACCTGAAGCTCGAGTGGCTCCGGTGCCTGCGACATACAGCACATGTTTTCCTGACGGCATGGATACTGATACGTTTCCATCATACTTCCAAACTTGAGAAGCAAACACGCAAATCAATATGTAAGAGATCGGCCTGTCCTGACCAGATCCTGCCAAGCTTACCGCCCTTTCCATCACAGGGATTCTACCTCGCTCGTCGAGGCACCGAATCGTTTGTCGCCGAAAGAACATCAAGTTTAGAACAATTAAGAAAATTTCTTGCATTAGAACATACTTAATGTCAAGAACTTGTACGACTTGTAGGCACCTATTATTATTCCGAGAGACTCTCTGTAAGCATTGGTGTCCTCTCAAGTAATTCGATACACACCGATCACTAGTACGAAACTATTGCAGCTCAACAAATGTTGTACATCTCGAGCTAACAACGGACCGTCTACGATTGACAGACGTATTCTGTCATATCAACAGGGTTTAGTTGTCACGACCCCTCGGGTTGGGGTTGGTTACTAGAGAATATCAATGGCGTCGTGTCATATGGTCAGATCAGGCATCCATCAGTCTAGGCAAGCTTGCAGGACGCCGATATGTGCTCAGAGATTGCAGCAGCAAGTACGCGAACAAGAAACTTGTGTCAGCCTTCAAACACCATAAGAAGAGCGTCATGGTATGGGCATTCTTCTTCGGCAGCACTCGTGGACCTTTAAACTACTATCATAAGGGCTCAATCAACTCGGAAAAGTATATGGACTTGCTGCAGAACTCTTTGATACCACTCATTGAGCAAGAAGATGGTGTCCTCCGAAAACATGCTTGGAGACGATAAACTGATCTTTCAGCAAGACAGCGCTCCCATACACACAAGTGCTAAAGCGAGGCTTTTCTTGCAGCAAAGTGGTCTGAGTGTCTTACCATGGCCAGCAAACTCGCCAGACCTCAATGCTATCGAGAATATCTGGCATCTTTTCAATCGAAGAGTATGGGCCAAGTGGCAGAAGCAAAACCGTGATCTGAACAGAAGCGTGAGCTCAATTGATCTGCAATGGATATCACTGACTGGATACCTGGAACAGCATGGAATCAGATTTGCATCAGACACACGCAGATAGCATGGTACGTAGAGTAGCGGCTGTGATAGAAGCTCGAGGAGGGCATACTAAATATTGATACATTTGACACGTTATTCAATTTGCGGAGGCGGCACTGCACGTCTGAAAAGCATCCGAACCATCCTACTGTATCATGTGCTAGAAGCGCTTCCTACTGTGCATGACTTGAGATGTTTTTGATCGTCGTGCGAACCATGGGAGGGTGGATGTCATTGAATCTAGCATCTTTTTTTATTGACATACCAAACCAAAGAGACCATGCTACAGCCAGCTCTCTACCAAACCACAGCTGAAGCTTGCGAAGCTATCCTAATCTACTCGCTCTAGAAGTGTTTGCAGCATAGCATAGCATCTCTTGAACCGCTTTTAAAATGGTTCCTTGTCTTGTGTTGTCAATAGAGGGTGTCGTTCATGTTAGTATTAGTGCGTATGTCTGATCACTGCAGTCAAGTGAAGTAAGAATTTGCATACATAAACAGATCACCCGCCCGGTGTTTCGTCCTCATGATTGCTTCTCATACAGTACCTGCTTCTTATCTGATTCAATGCGCGTCACATTGTGTAGATGGCAGCAATGATTCGATTCGATTTCGCCCTCGCGTACAGCTTGCTCGTACTCGCTCATCGGCACAAGCATTTAAGGCTTAAGACTTGGTCAAAGTCCAAGGTTTTGAATATGAAAGCAAACATCTGCATTCCATTTCATATTCTAGTTCTTTAGTTTTTCAATCTCGTCTATGTTTGCGGAGCAGAATCAGCCTTCCCTATTCCAGTTTCCAGCTTTCAGTCTCCAGTATCGTGTGTGCGCTGTTGAATCCGGACATATGATCTCTGCCTTCCAGTCTTTAATCCTGTCCAGCCTCTTTCCTTTCGCTCTATCTCGCCAAGTATATTCGATCCGTTGCTGACACATGGCTGCAAGGTTCGTAAAAAGAGCTATAAAGGAAAACTCTCCCGACTTCAGGAGCAGGCTCTAATAGATCAAATTAATGTGTATATGCATGACATTGCACTTCTCTAGTCCCGAACCATGTGCGTGAGTTAGCAGAAGAGCTTGTGGAAGAGAAACTTGGCATCAATTGGGTCTCCACTTTTGTGCGCCGGTATAAAGATAAGATAACGAGTCGCTTTTTCGGCTACACTGACTAGTTGAGGATCCAAGCCGATATGTAACGGACCGTCCTGGTTAGAACCTGCCACGACTATTGCCCGTTCCACCACATTCTTCCACACGGAGCTTCTACCTCTTCAAGGCTCCGAACCTACGCCTTCGCATATCTAAAGACACTTCTAACTTCATAAAATAGTTAGTCAACAACTTGTATTACTTGCAGCTAAGCTCCTTTTACTCTTTACACAGACTCCTCGTATCCGTGAGTGTCCCCTCAAGTACACTCGTTACACGATACAAGGGTGAGCAGAGCAGCCTTCTTCGATCTGGCGAGCTCTCAACCTGAAAGTGTTCCAGCTACTGACCACGACGAAGGTCAAAGACATATTGGATAGACATGAGTTTAAATTAAACAATATTTACAACGTGAACGAAACGGGATTTCAGCTTGCATACACTCACAAGAAGAGGAAAGTCGATCCCGTAGGTCAGGAACAATTCGTAGTCCAAACCAGCAAGTTCCGAGCATGTGACGGTCATCGCTTGCATCCGTGTGAAAGATGCAAAAGCACCACCCCTAGTGATATACAGAGGTGTGCATTTTCAAGAATCGTGGTTCAATAATGTCAAAGACCTTGACCAGAGAGAGGAGCTACGATCACCCAAAGCGGCTGGTCAAACGATCGCGTTATGTTGACCTTGCTCAGAGATGTCTTTGATCTAGCAACAAAGAGTGAAAAACGAGCCTCGATTGTTCATCCTAGACGGTGCGGAATCACATGTCAAGGTCAAATTCCTGAACACATGTGTCAACAGAGGCAACTATCTGCTTTTGCCCGCGCACATGTCTCACGTCTTACAACCGCTC
This sequence comes from Taphrina populina JCM 22190, assembly GCA_000836195.1. Lineage (NCBI taxonomy): Eukaryota > Fungi > Ascomycota > Taphrinomycetes > Taphrinales > Taphrinaceae > Taphrina > Taphrina populina. The sequence goes on from DF820116.1 coordinate 90,933, forward strand.
GACGTGCGACTTTTCAAGGAATTGGGAGGGACCTATCGTGCAGAAATGGAAGACTATCTCCTAGGAATCCAAAATCAAGGCCGTGTCACCAAAGGAATGTTTTACGGTTGGCATCAGAGAGTCTGTAAGAAAACAGTAGAGTTCAGAGTGATTTGCACAGGCTGGCGAGAGTCAGGGCTTTGGCCACTGAACCACGACATCATATGTCGACGAGAAGCAACTCCAGAAGCACAGATCGTTCTGAGAGACGTTCCCACACCTCATACAGAACGCACGCTCAAGCGAAACATGCCTCTATCGCGAAGGAGTTAAATTTCAGAGGAAAATTGATAGAGAAGCTCTACAAAGGGTACAAAATTAAAGGTGCGCGAGTGAAACTGTCGATCATTGAAGAAAAAAAGCACGAAAAAGCACTCAATCTCCTTCAGACAACTACAGGCTCACGCAAGAGGACGTCTTTCCTCAAGGGCAAAATCGTTGACCTCAAAGACTTTACTTGGTGAAAAGTCAGAGCTGACTGATCGACAAGCGAAGAAAGACTCGAGCAGCAAGAAGAGGGGCCGAAGCTGCGAAGGCAACAAAAGTCAAGAGGTGCCTAACTGCTGCAGATAGATCAGAGAAGGCTCCATCAGGATGATAGTGAAGTTCAGGAGCTTGCGAATTAACAAGATAGGAGCTAGTTTGACAATGTGTCACTTGATAGACTTGAGGGAGAAGTGGTCCATAATCACGTCAATTCCAGGAATTCGTGGGTTCGAGAAGTATGTGTTCTATCATCGCAAGAAGTTCGAGAAAGCGCATTCTTGATCTGACAGAAAATCAAAGAATGGCTCTGCCGGACAGTTTCAAGCGGAACAACTTATGCCTTTGAAATCGGATCACCAAGGCTCGAGACATCGGACACTGGAAACCTAGAAAGCAGATGCAGAAGGCTGAGAGTACACTCCACAACTATTTTATGCAGACACCTTCAATCGTCGTCTACACAAGAACAACAAGCGTGCTAAGATACATGGAAACTGCTCCAGTCCAGCTTTCAGAACGCTGGATCTCATTACCGCTAATGATGAAAGCCTCACTGAAAGCTTCTCGAGCCAGTTCATACACATTGAACAAGATTTCGATCATCACATTCCACTAGCAGACGAGAGACAGGAAATTGTTCCACAACGCCTGCGATATGTGAAGATACTATACATCTATTGAGTCAAGAAAGCGGACTAGAAGCGCTGATACCAGACACGAGTAGAACCTTCCCTATGAATCGGGGCAGATATTCCGAGCCCTGCAAAGAGTGATCATATAGAGATTGAGATATACGCAGACTGGTAGCCACGACGATAGCATGACTTGATCACATATTCAATCTCTATCCTTTTACGAGTGAGCACGACTACGTTTTGATATGTGTCAGATCTATCACAGTCGACAGACCACACGAAAGTGTCATTTACCCGCATCTGCGGACGCCGTAACGAAGCTGAGACTTGCGTAAAAAGTGGTTAGCTCAAGGCTGTCCACGAAATTTTGACACCGAAGTATCTCATAATGCATACGTTGAGGCTCATCGACAGATCCAAATGACCAGATAATGTTGCGACCATGTGTCACCACTTAGTCACAATTCGTTCACGATCTGAAGTGATTCTGTAGCAATTCACTGGACCCTCGAGCCTTGTTCACAGATGTAGGTAATTTAAATCCAGCAACACTTTGCCATATTAGACCATTCTACTGTATGGCGCCGGGTGTTCCTAGAATAACTCATTGGCAGACCAGAATCTAGATGAAGGTCTGATCAAGATGCGAACAAAGTCCCGGTAAAAATAGCATATTTGCGAATACACCTCATCAGTATTACACTCGGCTGAAACGTGCAGCTGTAATGAAAGATGCACAGGAATGTTTTCTGCCAGCTGTTAGTGCCAAAAACAAGCTATGATTCATAGGATACCTTGCATTCTTAATGAATCAGACTACGTCGAAATTATAGCATCTAATTGAGAATTGATCAGGAACCCAAAGGCTTGCCGTGCCTTATGAAGGAAAGGCTACCATATAGCTTGAATGACTCCAACGATGATGTGATGTGCACTAACAACAACGGTCAAGCACATCAATATAGTAGATTTCGAATTCGACCTTGAGAAATTCCCGAAAGCTGTGGGATGGCAAGCAGTCTTCGCTCATCTACGATGTTCCTAAAGATCATGGGAACCGTTTAGAGGTCTATAACAGCTCGACGTTAATATAGGGTCACCACCTTCTACTATACTTTAATTGTTGAATCAAGGAGAAGATACATAACAAGCAAGTATGCAGCCTCGGAACAGCCACGGTTCTGTTTAATTGCACTTAACCATTGCAAGATCCATGTTCCGACTTCGCATTACATCTGGTGACACTTATTGCTGGTGCATCTGAAAATCGTGCATCGACCACCTCACTAAGGCAATGTTCGCGCTTCAAGCCTAGATGACAATCGCACCCACTGCTGCTGAGGCGCAATTGTGTGCGCAATCGAGTTGCAATAGTGCGCGCAACAAATGAGTTGATGTTAACTAACGTAAGCCATGGCATACAGATGCTGAGCTCGAGGGCAGTGAACAATTTTGAGTCGGTCCGAAAAGTAAACCCTAATAAAACTGATTCGAATTTACCTCAAGATTGTGGTTGACAAAGCACAACAACCAAACACAAACGTGGTCGCGAGAATATACAAATCCACGTCCGTGTACAAGATTGTCATCGAATTTATGGAGACTGCGAAAGATTCTCTATCTAGTCTGCCGGACTGGAGCCGTATAGAGGACGCTAGCGTCGCAATTACATCTGAGGCGACCCACCACCATGAGCTATTCGCTCAACTCAAACTTAGTTATATTGAGGAAGACAGTCGAGAGAAGTCCGTACACAGTGGCATTATAAAGCGAAATCGCTAATTCTGTAGGGTTTGTGTAGCTCGCTGAAGTCTGTTTCAGATCCCCTTATCGTCGTCAGTATCTACATGCCTTATATCAGCATGACATGGAGCAGTTCGGCATCGTTGCTGATGGTTAGTGCATAGTATTTTCAGGTGGCTTTGCTCATGTTTCCTTAGCTCACTTGGTTGACAGCGCCAAATTACAGCTCAAGCGAAGAAAGAGCGATTTTGCTAAACTGAAAGCATACACGCGCTTTCAGATTGATAAAGTTGCAAAAGGTATGTCGTGGCGTGGTATTAATGTCTTTACGTATAGACTGAAAGTTCAGATTATGTAATGTACAGCCAGGAGTTCTTGTCTGCTGATGTCCTTGAAAAGTCATGCAAAGAACTGCGAAGCAACGTGGAACAATTGGAGTCACGAAGATTGCTACGACTACCGGTGAGTTTTTGAAAGATAGAATTCATGGTCTAATTTTGGTCTAATTTTACAACAGCACGTTTCTGAACACAGCCTTGGAGGATCAGTTCAAGCAATTACTCTTCGCAAACAAGCTCTGATAACCCGAGAGCATTTGCTTACAACCACTAACGCATCGAAAGAAGATATCATAATAACCACTAGGAGATCTCTCGCGGATCTTGCGGTTAAGATCTCGGAGTTACCAGATGTGTCGAAACATGAAACGGACACACAGGGAAGCTGGCTCGCGGCAACTACCAAGCTGCACCGACTTTTGGTATAAACGTGGCTAACAATTGTACCACAAGAATGACGACATACTAGTGGAACGCTAAGCGAGCCAGTACCCACCTCGTTGAGATGGGGGAATTCTAGCTGCGAAGGATGTGTACCGCCGAGTAAGACTGGTAGAACGGAAGGGAGAAGCCCGACCTGGCCCTGTTCAAGGTGCACCGAGAAAAGGGCCATGACACTCAGGTAAAGGCACAGCAGAAAAGTCCTTCTGAGAGTCCGTTCAAGGTTGATATATTAAAATCTTCATTCGCTGTATGACCTACTTGACTAAGGAGTGCTTATATCGATCACAATTTTATAGCTCGGCACTCTGAGTAAGATAACACCGCATTCGAGCATAACACAAGTATGTATTCCGTAGCTGTCCAGATATCTTTGTACATACGCTTAGCAGCTATGTTACTTTACCAGGGAACTAGAAGTGGAGAACGGACAGACGATGAGAACCGATCAGAAACTTTACTAATTAGCAGAGGCCACGATCAGGTTGTGAAAAGTTTTACCCATGTATTTTGATCGACTTCTTCTGTATTGGCAATTGTGTGGTGAGAAATTCGCTGACTTTGAGCCTCTGATCTCCTTGTAATTGGATAACTTCACCCATCTCGAGATCCTTCACTATCGTACCATTACACGCAAAGTCTTTTTTCAGCGCCTTGAGGATGCGTTTTTGGTCAAATTCTCTTGGCACGCCCTGCACAGTGGTCAACGTTTTTCGTCCATTTCTTTGCTGAATCCGGATATCTGTCTCTTTTTAGTGATTGGCAGGTGAGACTGTATGTGCCTTACGAATGTAATTCTTTGGTTGTGTCTCGTCATCTCCGGTGTCCTTGAATGGGTCTATCTCATTAGGTAACCGAATTGAACACTGGAACGATGGACTTACCAACAGTCTGAAAATTGGTAACAATGTCCTCGGCGCTCATACAAGAATCGGATGATGGATTTTAAAAGCTCGTCTGTGGAGATCCGATAGGTCAAACTGAAAGTTGATAGTGTGCTTGGCAAGGGTCAAAAATCCGTCTGTAAAGATAGCGCGTCCCTGGTCTTGTGAAATTCCAGCTCTTCACAAAATCTCCAAATACTGTGTTCGTGCCTAAGAACAACATCTGCGCATATGGCAATCCCTAGAACGATGGAAATCGAAGTCGTATCAATCGTATTAGGATTCTTTCTGTCAGGGCACGAGTACTCGTCCACGAGTAATCTTATAGCACGTGTGAAAATAATGGTTCCGAAACCGCCTTGTGCGGTTGCAGTCTTCGAAATCTGGTAGCAATTGCAACTGTTAAACTCGCGCAAGCTTTGCTCAAGAACTGTAGCAATCGACAATATGCATAGATGAACTACTATATACGGATTTGACGTCTCAAATAGAATACAATCAGAGACTCGAGCGCTGATCATAGCATATAATTGAGCAGAAATCACTGCGTATATATTCTTACCAGCTACGTGGCAGTGCTGCTACAGTGGTCAAGTTCAAAATCATAAAAGATTTAAGTTCCATCTCACCATCAATGGAGGACAAAGTCGCTCAAATCTTGCTGCTCGATGTAAGTCAATGGATCATCGAATATTCAGCTCATCGTTCTAGATAAGCACAAAATGTCTGTCCACGAGGTGCAAACAGATCGTTCAGACAAACAAAGAGATGTCCGCTTTTTTTAAAAAGCGCGCCACCGCCGAGGAAGAGTTGGCTAGATCCGTACAACGAGCTGTGATTGCTTTGCAGGAAAGCTTTTCACGTGGGGATATGAAGCAAGAGTCAGCACCACCCCCCCCATTAGTTTAGTGCTTACTTTCTAGGTCCTTTGTAGCTTCGATCTCTGAGTACTGTAATGTGCACAAAGATAGCACTGCTCATTCTGTGCTGTTTTCAAAATTTTGTTTGGAATTGGCGGATCAGGTCTGACAAACTCAGCTCTCTTTCTAGATTACTCAGACTGATGCATCAGACACTCGAAAGCGCTCGCGAGATTGACAAAACTCGCAAACTCTTGAAGGACGCTGCAGCCAGATCAGATCGTGCCGTGTATGAAGCCGAAGCTGCTCGCGACAAGGTTTACTGAGTTACATATTCGTAAATCTAATCTGACTTGCTATAGGCTAGGATCAAGTTAGAGGCATCAGCTGAGGAGTGGGATCGAGCTCAAGGTGTTGACTCTGGGAAAAAATCTGCTTTTTCCTTCAAATCTTCAAGAACGTCATTGTCTGCTAAACAGATGGAAGAATTGAAGTCCAAACTCGACAACTCAGATGCTGAATGGCGATCGAAGGACGAAAATGCTTCTCGCCTTCGTGCCGAGCTAATGCAATCAACTAGACCGAATCATGTTATGCGGTTCAGGCATCTTCTTATGGAGGCTGATATACAACTGTCTTTGCAAATGCAGCGATATGGTTCGATCACTCGCGTCTCCGACGCCACTCTCAGCTGATTTAGAATAGCTCGGATCAGTGAAAATCTTGTTCTGGGACAAGCAGCATCGATTTTGCCACCTGTGCCATCAAGTACTGGCTTGTCGTCTGCTTTGTCGTGTATAAGAGAAAATACAGATTTCGAAACGTATGTTCAGAACTTCTATAAGGGTGCAAGTGTAGATCAGTCAGTGGTTAGTCAAGTCCAAGAGATACAGCTGGAGCGATCAAAGCTTGATAGCGGACCAGTTCCGTTGACTTTAGACCAGATTGTTCAACGGGAGGAGAGTGTTGTTCCTGGACTCGTAGAGCTATGCTGCGGCTTAATTGAGCAGCATGGACTTGAAGTCGAGGTGCGTCAAAGGGTTTCCTTTTACTTCACATGAGGCTCAATCTTTTAGGGGATTTACCGAGTTTCGGCTCCAAATAGTTCCATAGAGTCGACCAAGACTGCGCTTATGAGTGGCAAGGCGAATCCTTTTGGCGGAAACTTCTAACAATTCTAATTTTCTCAGGTAATGCCGCACCTCCAGACGCTGAAGTTGACGTTCATGCTATTGCCTCAGTTCTAAAAGATTTCTTACGTCATTTACCAGACAGACTTATACCTGACGCACAGAGCACCGTTTTCCTTGCTGCGGTCAGCACAAACGTAGGTGATTTTCTGTGCCTAGTGCTTGCCAGGCTTAATTTGTCAGGACGAGCAACAACGACGCATCTCGCTGCATCAACTTATCAATGATCTTCCTGATGCGCACTACTCTACTCTGAGATATATGATGTTACATGTATGCGCTCACTTTGCCTCTCACAATTTCGAGCTCACACATAGCAGTTGTGCAAAGTGGAGAAGCACTCAGCAATCAATCTTATGACTGTCGGTAATTTGGCTGTTATCTTTGGGTATATTGCATTCTTGTAAAGCTCCATTTTTAGCGACTAATTTGACAGGCCAACCTTGATTGCTTGTTCAAGTATGGAAGAAATCAGGTGAGCTATATATCGCCCCACTTCAATATTCGCTAATTCGGAAGCTACGCGACTACAGTTATCGAGTGTATCCTGAATAATTGTCTATCAATTTTTGATGACTGACGAGGCATTGTACGCTGCGATTTTGAGATATCCTTCAGCTATTGACACAGCTCTGGTACCTGCTATGAAGCATAAGAAACAGCAATTGATAGTGATAAAACTTGACTGGCGCCATAATAAAGTTTGGTAGGTCTTGCCGCAGATGATGCTTTCAGCCTTGTGAATGTTGGCGCGCAATCTGCTGCAGTGAAGAATGAAGACAACGTTGTTAACAACACAGCAGTCTCTCGGAGGACACTCAGCCCATTGGAACTTTTCGACATTGTGGTTATGGTAACGCAGATATGACGCGAGCATGTAGTTAACATCAAGTGGCTAGTTAGATAGATCACGGGTTTCTGTGATTAAGGTCTCGAACACATCGAAATAGAAAGCAGGGTGAATGGCAGGAGCACATTGGGTACGCAATTCGACTACGAAAACATGAGGGCCATTGAAGGCAGGGACAACTTATTGTTTGTGCTTATTGACCTTGTCGTTCCAGAATAAGGTCTTGTCACCGTCGCCCCAGAAAAAGTTCTTGGTCTAGACTTAGGTCAGATAATGCTTGAGATCAGATAATGCTTGAGTCTTGATCTTTGACTTACCCTGATGTTCTGATAAGGATATTCCGGAGTGTCATCTTCCTCACCGAGCTCAGAAGCTAGATGCGCCTCGTGTTCTTGATGTGCGGTGTATAGATTGTACGCATTTACGCCTGCAATAAGGAGACCAGGAATACAAACGTAAATCGAAATCTTGCGCCAGAGATCGCTGTCCGTCAGTATCTTTACATGAGTTCTATGGTTCTATGGTTCTATGGTTCTTACGATGACTCCTGTGCGTGATGCTTGACAGCGTTCCGTTCTGTAACAAACGCTGGCTCAGCCGAAGTAGAGAGCTCTCGTAAGGCGCTTCGCTGCGTAACTCTCATAAGTGCTGGGCGGAACATGGTATCTTGTGATCTGAACGTGTATTGCATTCCCTTCAGAACATCCCTTCAACAAAGCTTCGGAGTTGTCCCACCGGGAGCTCCTCTCGGATGAGTGTCAGATAGCACGAACAAGTTGTTTTCCAGGACGCGGGTTTTTATTCATTGTACTATACACTTTCCTAGGATGACATGATCGTTCGAACCAACTCTGCAGACTAGCATACATCGTTTCAAACTTGAACGATCCACCCCATTGTGCTACAAGTGTGCATGGAAACCGGTTGGAGCTCGACTCGAATAGCTATCTAGTCCGGGCTCCGTCCATGCATCGAGGGCTAAGCACTGTGATAAGAAGCTCGATCTCTGATCCATATATCATACGACTTCTTTTATGTCAGACCAGGATTAGTGCTCTCCACTCGTGTCGGGGGCACAGATTGTTCCTCTGCGGATTCCCATTGTACTCTCTAGCCTGTACCCCTGGTTGACAGTCCCGGACGCGTTTTCTCCAAGGCAACATCTTCTATGCTGTGACTGATACAGTGGTAACTCTATTCTATTCAACATGATGCGAGGCCTCACTACCTAAATATCTTGTGCTCCGTAGCTATGCCGATCCTCGAAAGCTTGTGCACGCTATTGTACTTCCAGGGCCACAAATATAAATAAAGAATCGGTGGAAATACTCGTTACACTGAGTCATGTAGTCTCCTGAAAAGTCTCCTAATTCGGAGCGTCAAATTTGTGCCAGGTATAAACACTTGTACTAGCATGAGTAAACTGTTACAAGCGTGTGCTAAGACAATGCGACTTACGCAAGCTACTGGTGCTTAAGAACGAAGTCTGACCTCTATAGGTAAGCCATCGAACCTCTCAGATGTCGAGATCGTGCCTAAAATGTTCTTTACAACGATGTTCTCTGTTCCTTCCAACACGGAGTCAACATGCCGATAACAGAAGGTCCCCTGAATCTGCAGACAGTCGTGTACTGCACGGGGTCATCAGTCAGCCGCCCCGTACAGTTTGATGCACATTCATGGAATTATCCACAAACGTTCAGAAGTCTGATTCTTGATGAAGTATAACTTCTTTGACAACGATGAGCTTCATTCGCTGCATAGCTATATGGTCTGCACGTAGCATGCTAAGACACAGTACTATTTCCTCTGGATGCGTCAATTCCGTAATTGAGTTTACAGTTCTATCTCACACTCTTTCACCGTGTTTAAACTTCAGCATTCATAAAGAGATAGGAATACATGTATACACGCCTTTCAATCCACGGGTGTCGTATTTACCGTACAAGTCTGCGTGCTCGTGTAGCATGCCAGCGTCTCGATTGTTGTGACGTCAGCCATATAAATGGGACTGTACAATGATTTTGAGTGAAGTGGGGAAGGAGTCGCAGGAATGTAAATCACCTGGATAGTTCTTCTCAAGGCACACATCACATCTAAAGACAAGCTTTTGTAGCAAATATGGTTACCTTCGCTGAAATCCAGATGAACCACAAGCCCGTTCCATTGCCCTTTCCAATCACAGTAGTTCAAGCGACTACCACAGGTTACAATATCTTATGGGTACGTTTCGAACTGTATGATCAAGAGTAGTTGCTCAATATTACAGGTGGTGTTTGTTCTTATGCTGCTCGCAACCCTCTCGTTTATCATTCTCTCTATGCGAGTCAAGAAGGAAATGAGACTATTCCATTATGTCACTTCTATGGTAAGCTGTCATATCACAACGATCGAGCTTAGTTACTAATCTCTAGATCACTCTTACGGCTGCAGTAAGCTATTACGCGATGGTGAGTATTTATTCTGTCTTATATCGCATAACCTTATCTCATAGGCCACTCATGGCGGTACCACTTTCAGTAAAGTTGGAAAGGATGAGTATCGAGAAATCTTCTATGCTAGGTATGTTGATTGGAGCATCACTACACCTCTACTTCTGATCGACTTGTGTTTCTTGGCAGGGACACCAGGAATTGATATCATCGCACTCGTCTTCGCAGATCTTGGGATGATTCTCACAGGACTCTTTGCTTCTCTTGAACCACACTCATCCTACTCTTGGGGGTGGTACACGATGGCATGTATTTTTTACTTGTACATCGTCTATGTCCTCGTTCTCAATGGTCGAAACTCCGCCGCTGCTCGCGGACAGAAAGTATCGAAGCTATTCGACTCCGTAGCACTCTTCACCCTGGTTTTGTGGACTATGTATCCGATAGCTTGGGGCCTTTCCGAAGGCGCTGGCATTCTAGATGTTGATCAGGAGATCGCATTTTATGCTGTTCTCGATGTTCTTGCCAAAGGAGTCTTCGGTCTATGGTTACTCACAGGCCACATGAGAATTCCGGAGTCAGCTGTTCCCCTGCAAGGGTTCTGGATCAATGGTGTCGCCACTGGCAACAACCAGAATGATCTAGCTTAGTGCCAACAAGATAGGTATAAATGCTGGCGCTTCCAGCATTATCATGGCATTCAACCCATGTATCAGACCGTATTTGTATCATCCCATTCGTAGATGCCGAATTGATTGATGACTTCATTATCTCATTGGATTGACACTTACAACTAAGTCGTAATCGTTTTATCTTTGTTTTTTTATCATGCCTAAGACTCTGTAGTGAAATAGTTTTGTGGAGGTTTATAATGCCCTGTACCTATCTGGCACGTCATGAGCACAGTGCGCCTCACAGCTTCTTTCTGACTTTCGAACTCCGCTAAATGCCTTTCATAAATCCGCTTGTAGGACTGGCTTGACGTGACCTGATACTCCTAAAAGGTTTCTTGCCAACTTTTGCCGCCTTCCACACGACTATCAGTTAAACCGCGGGTAATGGCCGAAACTACATATATGGCTATTTAATCAATAAAGATCTTACAATTGCGCGCGGCAATTTTTTACTACACTAGCGAGAATCGTTCCGTGATCATGTTACGCAACGCGAGACAGCCAGTTCGAGTGCATTTCCGGGGATTTTTATAGGCGTCTGAACACTAGATGTCTCCTTAACCCTGCGCGAATAGTGGTAGATACGTGGTAAACAATGCAGACAATGCTATTCTACACAGTCAGTAAACACGAATTTCTTGTCTCCAAATTATGTGTTACGTTATGTTCATGAACCCACCACTTGGCAAAGATGTTCCAATGAAAAATGTGTCGAGTGTTAGGAAGATGGCTCTAAAAAACATCAGATGTCAAGCGATGTGATAGTTCATGAATAGCACTTGCAGCCATGCTAGACCTCTGCTTCTCAGAAACATAGCTAAAAATGGTATCTGAAACAATCAGGCGCTTGCAGCTTGGCGATGTATACTTCTAGGACGAACGATTGATGATAGGATCGAAATGAAACCATTTCCTTCGTCATAATCTCGCCTACCAGTGTTAGTGGCATTCATCTTATCTCTACGTGATAGACACGCGTACGATTTATATGGTTTCACACGACTAATGTCTCTGAACGTGCTATCGACCATTCTTGTACGCTCTGTCTGCACGTGGTAGGATAGAGGTCCTATATATATCCTATTTCCAGATTCAAGTGGTAACCAATTGTAAGTACAACATTTGGCTGAGCGTAGAACAACTGCAGGTACACGTGTAAGGCGAATTCTCTTGAGGCTTCGAGTGCAACAAACTCAAGTACCACTTCGAACGGTTCCTACTCCATGCTCAAGTACCTCTACTGTGAGCAAGGACTTACGAAGTTTATGGATCTTGTGCTGCGTAGCACGCGCGTATGTCACAGTAGATCAGGATCTCGCAATAGTATAGCAAAACTACAAACCTAGCTGACTGATATAATATGACTCTGGCGGACTTTCGAGACATCTTAGCAGACTCCTGCGTCTCGTGACCGGCCCGACTAAGTCTCATCAAGAGTACTCGAGTGTGTTCCCGAGCATACGTTTTGTCGGAAAAAACCGAGCGAAAAGGGTCAACGAATTGTGGTCTCCTTGAGTGCTGAAGAAGAATATCAAAGGTCTCCGGGAACAGTGCAGATGGTCTTGCGGGCGAGCAATCTATTTTATGTATGTTCATCCATACAGCAGCTCTGTGAATGCATGATATTCTCGGGCGACAAATACCCATACTTGATCAAGCAGCCTGATAACTCAAACCCAAAGAATTGTAGTGGAGAGGCATCGCAGCTTGCCAGATCAGGTCTAGCAGAGACAAAAACAACATCATTCATTGCCGGGGATATGCTAGCTTAGGACGTTTCCGCATAAGAATTGATGCGCACATTAAAGATGTAGCGAAAGCGAGGGAATACCTGATGATAGATTAGTACGACTTTGTGAAACATAAAGAGCATGATCTGACACGCACCAGGTAACAATGTACTGCATGTGATTATTGACAAGAAGCACTTCGTGAGGTTTCCCGATTGGAGTGCCGCGCTCCACAAGATCATCAGTCGAGAAGGAAGTATCGATCGTGGCTTCCATAAGGATAGGTTCGCATGAAGTCCTTTTACTCATCTCCTGTATATCGACGAAATGAAAAAGATTGCGGACATAATCGTTCTCCGGAGTGAAAAAGTTATGCGCAGTCTTTTGACGCAGTAAACCAAACACGGTACATCGCGTAGTGTTCGACCGACGACTTGCTGGATCTTTGAAATTCTTTGCAATCCAGCCCCGATTGACGAGAATCGTACGGCCTTCGGGATCAGTGGTGAAAGGGGTGACGACGTGGAACCCTGTCTGCCCATCGTACTGACGCGGCCCAACAAGCATTTCATGCTCATGCTGGAAATTACCATTAAGTCGAATCGGAAGGGCATCGCAAGTCTGGTCGGATGAGTTTTGAGCTGCTTGGATTTGTGCGATTGATGTTAGTGGAGGTTTTGCGAGCTTGTTGGTAATTTCTTCGATGAGCTCGAGCTTCCATTTGCGCCTCTGAACTTGCCAGGTCCCCAAGCCAAAAGAGATGAGTGGCATTGCTAGGAGCAAGTATTTCAGCTGACTCGATCGTTTTGAACTCGCACGGCGGGAGACAGGCGTGAGAGTGCTGCTGCAACATGACGAATTTACAACACCAGAGATGCGATGCGATCTCGGACGGGATATTCTGCACGCTTGTGAGAACAAAGTAGTCATTGATCACACGGAGAATGGACGTGGTTGTATTGAAGTCTGTTTGAATCTGTTAAAATGCGTTCTGCTACTAAGAAGATAACAATCTGATCCGAAGTAACACGAGTCTGCAAAATCATGACGAAATGCGAAAGGCAGTTTGAGCGTGAGCGTGACCAGGCAATAGGACATAAGAATAAACAGCAAGCACTCAAGTCACTCATGTCAATGCATGAATAGAAGAGGAGGCAATTGAGAAGGATTAAAGAATTAATATTATTGTAGATGAGCGTATCAACAGAAATGAGGAGGAACTCCGTTCGGAGGCTAAAAGAAGCCTTTTACCCATTAATCGTGAGACTGATGCTTTTTATCGCAGATAGGTAGCTCCGGTGCCGCCCGTATTTTCGTAGCCTCGATCGACCGTGGTGTGAAGGCCATCGATCGGGGGCGCGACATCACCCTTGACTCTTTCGTAAGAAGAGCGTGGCAGATCCGTTGAATACACAACTGGTTCCTGTTCCACAACGACTGGAGCGATGTACGTAGGCTCGACAGGAACGAAAGAAGAGGCTGTGTCATTGACGAGAGGTTTCTCCTGGTAAGAAGTGTCCTTTCGACGGCGTCTTGACTTATTCTTCTCACCAGGAATACAACTTCCAATGGCAAAAATGATGAGTGACAGTAGGAGACAAGCCACGGCAGCCCACATGAATGCGAACAATTTTACTCCCAAGTGGGAGGCAATTCCACCATTCCTGAAATAGTTGCGGCCACGTACATAGACGACGGTCATTAGAGACGCAGCGATGATGGTCATGATGAGAGCAACGAAAGAAGCCATGAGTCCGATGATAGAGCCAAGTCGTCCGAAGAAGCCCGCCAGACAGGCGAGCATTGCGATGAAAGTAAAGAAAAGAGAGATGAGAAGGAAGGAGTAGTAGGTTCGAGATGTGATGTAAGATCGACTGTCGTGTCTGACAGCCTGCGCCGGCACATCGGGAGTCGGGTTTGTCAGTTGTCGAGCGGGTGCGAATCCATAAGCTGCTTTCTTCGCACCGCAACCAACATTCACGCCATTATCAGATCCGCAGTAGTTGTAGTTTGTCCAGTGAAGCATGTTGCTGGGATTTGTTTGACCTGGCACAGTAATTGCAGCTGAAAGATAAAAGAATTTGTTGAGTGGGTTCGAAGAGGTTGCACCAGACAGGACGGTAAGAAGGAGCAGGAGCATCGCCCCTGTTGTGAGCAACAAGGGGATTAGAGCAAAGAGAGCCCTGAAAGCCTGCATTTGAAGTTCTGGGTGGTGGACAAGAAATTAGAAGATACAATGGCAGGGCACGAAAGAGGGAGAAGATTGGATGCTTATATCGAAGGTGTTGATTTTTTGTGTCTCCCTTTTCAGTTGAGCAGCCTCGAGGGAATGTGACGTAGTGAGGCGTAATGATGATATGTCACATTCGGGCTTGATGTATGTGTAAGTTTCAACCAATAAGAAGCTCGAAGCTCCATTCTCGTAAGTCTAAAGCGCTTGTGACAATACTTGCGTAGCGTTTTGTTTGCTGCCGCGGCTATGCCTAGACTCTTATGACCACTTTATGCTGGCACAGGTGTCAAAAGCTTGTCTGTCGTAATAGCACTCATGATGTTTTCAAGCACCAGAGCCTCCAGAGATTCTTGTGTTTCCCTCGAAACCGTGCCTATGTGGGGCAACAAGGTGGCCCGGTCTGATGACAACAACCCGGGATGCACACTGGGCTCGTGCTCATAGACATCCAGGCCTACCGCCCCAAGTTTTCCGCTCTGCAGTGCACGTACCATGGCTTCTTCGTCTATGATAGGTCCTCGTGCTGTGTTGACGAGGATCGTACCATCGCGCATCTGCGCAAATTCTGCGTCAGACAGTAAATGACGTGTAGCCGTGTTCAGTGGTAAATTGACCGAGATGACATCGCTCGTGCTCAGAAGACTCTCCAATGAGCCAGCATAGGCTGCCCCTCCGGCTTCGTCCTCGGGCAGTTGTTTTCTGTTGTAGTACTGTACTTTCATGTCGAACGCCTGACATCGCCGTGCCAGTACTTGTCCGATACCTCCCACTATTGTGCTTTGTCAGTGATGGGAATAAGACCTGTCGACTTGCATACTTACTGCCAATGATTCCCACCACCTTCCCCTGTGGATCCTTGCCCATAGCGTCGCCCACACTGAGTCTTTGACGCCATTGCCCATCCTGACAACTCTTGAGTGGATTGATGAACTTCCTCAGTGCACTCAAAATCAGCCAAAAAGCTGTATCTGCTGTTGCAGCAGAGACAATCTTGGGCGTGTTTGAGACGGCTATGCCCATCTTCTTACACTCTTGCACATCAATTTGATCATAGCCCGCGCCCTCATGACTGTCAGTAATGCATGAACCACAATAAGCTTACTCGGCAACATACGTTGTGAGCGATAAATTTGACAGACTTTGGAAGTTCTCGAAGTAGTGGAGCGTCGAAGGGTCCGATACTGGAAAGCGTATCCAAGGGGCGATAGATAGCTACTGGCTGAGTGGCTCGACAGGCCTTGAGGAACTCTTCACGAGTAGACAAGACATGGGACGTCACGATACCAATGTTTGACAATTTCTTTAGCGATTGCTGTGCAAAATTGATCTTGCCGAGTATCAATACACTCGTCTTTGCAGCGGAGGCAGACATGACTGGTAGGAGACTATGCCGAGAGTCTCTTTTCTTACAGGTTCTTTCTGTTGTCTCAGCCCAATGAGATTATGGAGCCGCAGAGAATCATTGTTTTTGCAAAATTCACTTTACAACGCAATGCTTGGCCCAATGGATTCGGTGAGACTCATCGCCGGGATCGGATGTCTTTTCAGGGGTCAGGAGACGGTTCATTCGTCCTTCTTGTCAGAACTTGATTGGCATATCTGGTGACCAAGATGTACCGCCCAAAGACCGCGACGACTCAGAGGAATGACAAGTACTTTGCTCTCGATCGACTGTACACTCTGCAAGAGCTTGGCTTGTTCTTGGCGGACGATGACACCATTAGACTTATTAAGGTTCCTGACTCAAGGTACTCTTACAAACTTGTGAGCGCTAGTGGAGTCATCACCAGCGCCATGGCTATGGCGTATAATGACGCCCTGTGGTTCGCACTCTCAAGAATTGTGTCTACCGAAGTCAGTAATAGAATGTTGGCGCGAGGTATAAAGAAGCTGTTGCTACCGCTAAATACCGAAGTCGATAAGCCACATGTGCCAATTTACACGAGTACCGACTATGACAAGAAGCGATCCCTTGTAGCCGTATTTCCAGATGGCGGTGAGCTTGGAATTTGGACTGGACGGTTGGTATCACTCGAAACAATTAAACTGGGAAGCCTGGAGAAATTTGTCGAGCTCTTTAGCAACGAGTCCCGCGGCGTAGTAATTGGGAATCCTAGTCAGCTTTACTGGCATGAGAGCTTGAAGGAATCGTTGACGTATCATCAATTCCAATGCGCTGGGCGGAATCGCTTGCGCAAAAGTAATAGAATTCCGTTCAATGAGACATCCGCTGAGCATATATCATATGTGCTCACTGAGATTGTAGAGAACGCCTCAAATGCTGAGAAGGTCAGTCTGGTTGCTGTCGGTCTTTCTGCCTCTGGTGTCCTGGGTTATCTGAATCAAAATTGGTCGACGATGAAGCAGCGAATATCGTGTATCATTGGTATCTCTGCTGTTCTCAACGAGAGTGATATAACGGACGCGGACTTGTATGAGTTCATGACAAGCGTAGGTGGCCTCCTTGAACAAATATTTGTGAATAACCATGTATTGACACAATTTAGAATTACTATAATTACTGTGCATCAGAATCGCCGTTGAACCATCCGGAAAGCTTCACCTCACTGGGATTAAACCTCTCTGGTGGTCATGCCATTTCAGAACATCTTCCGGCGACTTGTCTGGATAGTTGTCTCGCATTCGTCACAGCTACGGAATCAAAACCTTCAGGCGAGACTGTCATTGAGCTCAATCAGCTGTAGTCATCAAGGACTGGTGCGGGTCTTCGCTACCGTTTGTCCTTCTTGGAAAGGTAGAATTGATGCCTGCCGGTCGAACACAACTAGTGGATAATATCCTTCATCACTGAATTGTATCTTTTGCTTCGTCTTTGATTCGCAGTGAGAACATCTACGATCGTCACGAGACTTTTGAGTGATGACTTGTAAAGATCTTAGGCGTTGCACCCATACTGCATCTACCCAGTCCAATGTAGCAAGTGATCATGAGCAAGTAAGTGGCGCAGATTGAATTTGACTTTACTGCAACCAACTTGCCAACTTCTTCTTCCTCTTCTGCGATAACAACGCTGTTGCCGCTCGTGCGAACCAAGCTACGATGCAATGCATGCGACCGACAATACTTATGGCTGAGTGACCGCACTGACAAGAGCATAAAGCGACGAGCATGCTCACACCACCTGATCTTGTGGGAGTCACGTTGCTGCTGCTCTACTTTGAGCTGGAAGATCACGAGGAAGCTAGACAGCAAGAAACTCTGCTATTGCTTTATGAGTCAATTCAGGTTAGAGAGCCGGAGCGTGCCTCTTGTCACTTGTACTTCTCGCTAACAATCTAGAACGAGAGCCTTTCATCTCTGGCTACAAAGGAGGAAGCGCTAAGCTTACCGAGTTTCTCTTCCCTTTCACACTTTTCAAGACGCTCACACGCACGATGTATCGACTTGGTGCGTCTATCACAATTATAAGCTTCGAATCACTTCACTGACTGTATAAGCTCGACAAGATTCAATCTGCGGAGGACTTGCAACCATATCTTCAGGAGTGTTTCGAAACTGTTCAGGTCGGTAGCAAAGTGAAATCATCGTCATTCTTGGGTCACTATATCAGAAACTGCTCGTTGCGTACAAAACGCATGACTTTTGGGCAAGCACAAAAATTGATAAATGTATGGACACCATACTACGCTACAATTCGTGAAAACTTTGTGCTAAAGCCCAGCGGACCTGAAATAAGTCAGGTCAAAAGGTAAGTAAGTTCATGTTACACAGCACATTTGATCTTGATGCATCGTAGATTTAGCGACCAGAGTGTCGTTACCTCAGACCCAAAGCCCGAGGAGGATTACCTTGCTGCTTGGGAGCGAGGAGATTATACCGTTGCCGTGCATGATCTGCACCGTCACTTTGACCATGCGCACACTTCCCTGCAACATGCATTGCTCAATCTGGCTCTTTTGGAAGCTGATTTTGGGCATCAAAAAGAAGCCCTGTGGGCCATTTGTGAAGCAATCGACGCTGCAAGAGAAAACAAGGACGACAAATGCTTGGACACTGCTTTAGCTTGGTTGAAAGAAAGTTCATCTCGAGACTCAAAGATGCTTGTCATGGGTCAAGATAATGCATCCGAACAGCTACCAGTGGGAATTTTACTACCGTCTGCTTTGCAGAAGAACATGAACAACCAAGTTGTGGCGTCTGTTGAAGCATATTTTCTTGCCATGTCACAATGGTGGCAGGAAGTAGATATCACACAGTTATCCCTACTATCCCTCAGGATAGCTTTAACTCATTGCGATAGTAGCACTACACCAGAGTTGGCTGCACAAATCTATTTCGAGGTGATCAATGTGCTTGTATACGTAGGTGAATATGCTGAAGCGAAGTCTGTGCTTGCAAGTGTGCCAGACGCTCTTCTAAAAAACCACAAAACATATACATTATGGAAGACACAGCATGCTATATTTCGCCTTATGGAAGGGTCCGGCACATCGGTTGACATTGGTCTAGAGACACGACAAATTGCGCGTGAGCCTCTCCTCATCAGATCTCGTGTACAGAGATTAATCTCTTCTGGAAAACTGGAAGAGGCAATGACATGCCTGCAAACACATTTCAAACCCCTTTTGGCACGACATCCAAGTACAGATCGAGCAGGCTCGAGATACCACGTTCTCTATCAACAATCTTTAGCACTCATCTATGCTGCGTCGTCAGAACCAGATCGCGCCATCGCCCCCGCAGCGAGGGCTGCTCACCTATCTCACGGACACGGATTGTATAGATTATACAAAGAATCTATTGATGTCCTGAAGTCTATAAGGGGTGAATTAGAGAGGCATATGTATATATGAGATTTATGTGTCTATATACAACCTTCAAACATCTTTTTGGAGAAGGTTCATCACGAGTTCGTAGGTACCAAATAGAATGGCGGCATTGGGCACGACTCTCATGAGATGTGCTGTTAGCCCGCCGTATAATGCAGCTAGGCCTTCTTCTTTCCAGACGAGTCTGAAACACTGGATGAGGCCGGTATATTTGACTGTACCATTACGAGGCGATTGTCTCAACCTAGTCCGGACGACTTCATGAGGGTATGCGATACCGGCAGCGAAGAGCTTCGCGGTTGCAGCAGCTCCTAATTTTCCAGCCCATTCAATGGCCGTTTCAGTGCTTGTATTAGCCGGCAAGCCTTCCTGTCTACGGATCTCTGAACGTCGGGCAATGAGCGACTTGAAGTACTCATAAGTGGTCCACTGTATCGTGCTCTCAGAGACTCCCAGGTATGATGCAGATAAACCACGATAAAGGCCCTTGATGCCTTCATTGCGCAAAACTTGCTTGACACAGTCCAGCGAGTTTTTGTACATGGGTCGTGTTGGGTCTACCGGATGTCGATCTAGTTGAAGACGCGTCTTGATGAGCCAGATGGGATTTGTGACGGTCGATGTAGCGATACCTGCGATGGCAGCGCTAGTCAAGTGAATGTAGGCATTTTCCACACCACGGTTGAATTTTTGGGCTATGATGCGTTTCCCATTTCCATAAACGAAGAAGTTGATGGATCTCGCTGGCACAATACCGACCAAGTTGGGCCCAAGTCCACGAAAGAGAGCTCGTGGACCTTCTATACGATATATTTCACTTCGAGCATTAGTTTTGACCAGGGTGAAAATAAGTGTAAAGACGAACCTTAGAATCTTACAAGTATCGGTGAAATGATAAAGAGCCTTCCTTGAAATGCTCGAGTTTGCGATGTGTCTGATAGCACTTGGTCGATCCTTGTAAAAATCGCTTTGTAATCGAGTTTTTATGACATCGAGCGGCGAAGTGATGAGTGCACCGGTGATGCCTGCAACCCTACAAAGTTGATCAGTACAGGATTGGAGTAGAAGACACTCAAGATGACATACCCGCCAGCGATAAAATGTGAAGAGGCAGCGGGTTGAGCTGGCTTGCGAAGTGTTTGTTCATTTCTGCCTGGCTCAACAATTTGGTCCAAATTTCTCAGCGCATCCTGACGGCTCATTCATGAGACTGATACAAGTAATCAAGCACGGCGTGATTCTCTTGTAGAGATTTAGCAGAGAAGAGGATGGGCTGTAGGTCAACTTGGCACACGGAGTACGTCACCTGAATAGAAGAAAAAAGTTTTGGAGCAGAACTCCACCAAAATTATTTTTACGTCAAGCAACCAACTCACAAGGAAGATACACAAAACAACATTTTAAGCATAAGCATGAGAAAGAAAGGCTGAGACGAGTTGGGATTTTTCTATGTTTAAATAGTGGTTTCTGGCACAGTTAGTCTTTCTTCCTACACTCGCATGATGTGTAATCGTACCGTATGCAGCGGCGTGAAGGGTCTCGACTGGGTTTGATTCGGTCTTGATGACACGAGCGTCACGTGGGGCAGCAGGCAAACGCTTGAGTTGAACGGTCTCTCCGTTGGCCTTGGCCTCCTTTTGCCTCCTGGCGTTATCCTTGACTCGTCGCAAAAAGTCATCTCTGCATTTGGAGTGCTTGACGTGCTCGACTCGGATGGACACTCGCTTTTCGAGGTATCGGTTTCCCACAACCTTGTAGAAAATAACTCCAACGGACGATTTCGTGACATTGTAGACAATACCAGTTTTACCGTGGTAGTACTTGTGTGGCATACCCTTTTGGACTGCTCCGTTGACAGCAACATCGACAATGTCGCCTACTTTATATATTTTCATATATGTCGATAGACGGATCATACCCTTCTCCCGAAAGTTTCGGGCGAAGGCATGTCTCGTACGAGCTCGGATACCGAAGGAGTGTGCTAAGATTTAGTCAGTACTAACTCTCACTTTTATTTTATGGGTCGACCAGCTAGATGTCGCAGACAAACGATCCTGACCTCGTCTTCGCTGTCTCACAGCAGAGCAACTTGTTCCGATCGTCGCGCTTGCATCGAGACTGGCAAAAAGTGGAGATTCTCGAGTCGTTTGTCGCCATCATCAGAGCAGACGCAGAATGCATCCTCTGGCCTACCAACATGCTGCAAGGACTCACGCATGACTGCTGGATATCGTTAGTTGCGCAAGGAAGTAATTTGATGAGTTGCGCTGAAAATGCGAAAACGAGCAGTCTTTCTCTAGAGCTCCTCTCAAATTATCAGCCCTAATTTCGAGTTGCTGCAAACCCTGCTGCCATGTATTTGTCTAATCACATGCATGATCATCCCATCTCGTTGACCGCCTGCAGCTGCCGCCAGATGTCTGATCAGATTGCCAAAAATGTACCAAACTTCATTCCTATGGGGCAGGCCGCCGGTCAGAGGGTCAAGCAGAAAGCCGCGGCAGAACTGGATGCAGAGGGAAATCCTATTAATCCACACATTCCACAGTTCATCTCCAAAGCACCGTGGTACCTGGATTCCGGATCTAAGGCCTCTCTAGCGCACCAGAGGCTGAACGGAACACAGGATGATAACATCAAGCATGACTGGTACGAGCGTGGGAAGAGAGTCGGACCCGCTGCGACCAAATATAGGAAAGGTGCATGTGAAAATTGCGGTGCTTCGTCGCATAAGACGAAAGATTGTCTGGAGCGGCCACGTAAGATTGGTGCCAAATGGAACAGCAGAGATATTCAGGCCGATGAGGTAGTGCAGGAAATTCAAACTACCTGGGATTCGAAGCGTGATCTTTCAAATGGTTATGACTTCGATCATCATGTATTTGCAGCGGACTTGAAAAACACATCCGATCGTGTTGAGGAATCTTCAGAGAGCACAAGCAATCCTCATTTAAGAATTCGTGAAGATATTGCAGGATATCTCACAAAAGGCACAGATGCGGATGCTTACGATCCCAAAACAAGGAGACTCAAAGAGTCTCCAGCATCCGCGGGTTCCTCCATCGACAAGGAGGGGTTCACCCGGGCTTCCTCGGACATGGCTACAATCGAGAAGATGCAGACGTTTGCCTGGACACAAAAGCAAAAACATAACGGTGGAAGCGCTGCTCAGGTGCATCTTCAAGCAGCACCTTCACGCACTGCTGTACTTTTCAAGCAACAGGAAGAAGTCAAGGCTGCAAAACAGGGTGGAATGCTGGCTAAATATGGTGACAGCGCCCAGCCTCTTCCCCAACACCTGCTAGACACAGCAGAGAAACAACAAGAATACACTAAAGAAGGCACTTTAGTCACGCCCGCAATCAAAGTGTCTTCGAGATATCAAGAAGATGTTTTCATCAATGGACATTCATCCGTTTGGGGCAGCTGGTACGACAAAGCCTCAAATCGTTGGGGCTATCAGTGCTGTCGCAATATGCTCAAAAACGCGTACTGTACCTCCCAAGGGTAATATTTCTTATTTCATCTACAGAGTGTCTTGATGATAACCAGTCTTTCTCATTTCACCAAGTCGACTTCGTGCCGAACTAAGCTCATTCTCAAGCTTAAGAACGAGAACTTGTTGCTCCATTTCACGCACCTTGAACTCATGAGCCGTCAAAGCATTGAAATCTTCATAATCACTCGATTTCTTCAGTCGCGACTCGATCATGGACTGCACGAGTCGCACAATGTTTCGACAGGCTGCATTGACCCGCTTCGACGCGTCCTCAAGCTTGCCCTGAGTTTTCGACATGAATGACTGCTTCACTCGCGATGCAGCAACAAGCTGTGCAGTAGCGCCAGCTACTGCATTAGACGCAACTATCAGCTGTTCCGGACTGTTTCTGTTGGAAATGACGCCGTCGGCAGTCTCGATGAGAGTGTTAGTTGCGTTAGCAACAGCTTTAGCAGCCGAGATGAGACCTTCCGTCCATCGGTTGTTTCGCTTGTAGAATGCAGTTCGTGAAGAATTGCCCTTTCCTTCATTGACTATCTCTCGTTGAGAGTCAGTAGCTGCACGTAAAAGTTCTCCAATGGCCTTTGTGATAGCCACGGCTGCGTCTAATAAGCTTTCGTGAATCTGTAGCTCAGCAGTGCTCATCATAGATTGCAACTTAGCCGCAGCAGCTTCTATCGCGGACGCAGCATTACTAAGTTCGCGATCCACAAGATCTCCTATATCTTCATTTGACTTTGCTACAATATCAAATGCATTTTGAGGTACCATCGATTCGACCATCCTTGAAAGCTTTTGGATCTGTTGTTGCGTTTCGACATTGTAATTTATGACTAATTCAGTTTTGGCGTCCAGGTCCTTGCCTTTCAATTGGCTCGAGCGCACGTCTAGGAAAAAGGATTTCACAATTTGCCCGACTTGCTTAGTCTCATGCATGAGTTGCTCAGCCACGTCTTCACTACCTGCCAGACGTAAAGCGCCTTTTGTGTTGAACATGCTTTGATATACGGATTGTGCAAATATGTCAACTGACTGAATGATCTCTGACTGCTCGGCATTCGGGCCATCAGCCAGGAAGTTATTTAGGCACGTCGAGAACTCGTTGGCAGCAGCACTGCCACTTTCCAGGATCGATAGCAGATACTCGGGTGTGGTATTTTGATTACCAGCCTGCATAGGATTGTCCATTTCATAGATTCCGTCATCTATTCGTTGAGTAGCAGTTTGCAGAACAGAATCAATAATATCGTTGAGTTTGTCAAGGTGACTGAGAATGAGCTGATCAATCTGCTCATTCATTGCCTCGTCATCACCTCCAGCACCATTAAGTTGAAGCTCGTGCATTTGAAGCAGCGTCTCGTCCATGCCAGTTTTGTAGATTTCTAGTTCTTCGTCCTTGTCACGAATGACGTTCTCAATTTCACGCATTTTATTATTCAAATTTTGTGTTGCATCATCGAGTTGCCGTTGTTTCGTCCGTAAGAGTTCCTCAAGATTGGCAATCTCTCTATTATTTCGATTTATCACGCTTGACAACTCAGATCCTGAAGAACGCTCCATATCTCTTATCTTGTCTAGGGCTTCGTTGAGTTCACGTTGCTTACTTTCCAGATCATCGAGGCCCCGGTTTTTGTGCCTATCTAAATCGAGCCTTGCCCTATCGCGTTCCCGGATCATATCTGCCAGATCCAAATTCTTGCTTTTGAGATCACGCTCAGCCTTTTCTTTCTTGTCCATGGCCTCCTGTGCGGAAGATGCCTTAAGCTGCGCAGTTTTGTATTTCGCTAGAAGTTCCATGTGTTCTTGCCGAAGTTGTGTATAGAGCTTGGCCAGTGCCTCGTACTTCTGCTTCCAAGCTGCCAATTGCTCCTGCAGCGATCTGATCATTTCATCCTTTGACTGAGACTGCATACCCATATTATTGTTCAGTTGTTGCAATTCAGTCTCGAGCATTTTAACACGTCTATCATATTGCTCGAGCATCAATTGATCACTATTATATTGATTTTGCATATCAAGCATGGCTTGCTGAAGTTCTGCTAGCTGGCCCTGAGATTGCTGCTGGTATTGTTGTTGTAGCAGATTCTGCTGCGCTTGTCGCTGCTGCTCTGCCAAAAGTTGTTGTTGACGTTCGAATTCTGCTTGCTGTTGAGCCGCGATCTGGTGCTGTCTCTGTGCTTCCGCGTCGGCCTCTGCTTGTAATCTTCTTTGTTCTGCTTCATAGTCTGCTTGTTGCTGCTGCTGTTGAGACCAAAAATCAGTCATTGGCTCGGGATCTGGTTTGCGCTGATAAGTTGATTCCGGTACCGATTCTGGGACTGGGGTCTTTGTTCTTGTGGGCAGGGCCGGAATCCCCTCTGCGTCGGTCAAGTTTGGCACCTCCTGCGGCAGTTTTGGTATGGCGAGGAGGTTCGTAAGATATCGCAGAGTAGAGCACTCGTAATAGAATTTCAGCAGACGGTAGTGTTGGGCCGCAAATCGAGTCCGAAGGGGTTCCAATGCTTCCTCGGATGTTGAGTGATGTAACGCACGAGTGAGACTTGTCACGAATTTGTAGATTCCGTAAGACTCGTGGACCAGTGGCACAAGAGAGGAAATTCTGCACTCATTGCTAGACCCTCCTCTAAATTGAGAAAAAACGAGTTTCTGAAAGGAGTCCAATTGGTCTTGGAGGTTCATGAGTTCGCTGATGACTTCATAACCTTCATTTGGATCGTGGATCTTCTTCAAGGTAATGTATTCTTCATATTCGAACGTGCCGTTGAATTCAGAATTGTGTCGATGGAAGAGCAACTTTGCGAGCAAATAGTCTACATAGGCAGATATCAATGGTCCATAGCCTTTCATGCCCTCACCATGAACGGCACGAGAACAAGTTTCAAGCCATCCGGTCTGTTTCTGCGCCTCCACCAGAGTGATTGGAGCACCTTCCTGAATGACCTTGTGTACGAGGATGAGCGCCTTGAAGACCTGAACTTCGTCCTGCATAAGTGGCTGAACTTTGAGTCCAGACCAGAACGACTGACTCGATTGGTGATCCCTATATCAGATGAGAAGACGTACAATCGGACTTGTAATGCAATACCATGTGTAGACGATACAAGCACGAACATGCTTTCTCTTCGGCGCAGTTTCTTCCGCAGAGGTCGCCTTCTTGATATTGGTACTCAGCTCAGACTCCTGCTTAGAGGCATCTATATTGCGGCTGGGACCATCACGAAACTGATTGTTTGTGGAATACATGCGATGAACACTTCTGACTTGGCGAGCATCGTGGATCTTCAGTTTAAGCGGAAGCGTTGCCATCCTCCGCGTCCAAAGAGCTCCTCTAGCGGAAGCTCCATGTTACGGAAACACAAAAGGGAAGCTGAACATCGATCCAGGAATATTCATATGGTCTACTAGCAACTATTCATAAATTGTCGCTATCATTTGTGTCTTGGGATCCCTTTTCCTTGTTTCGCATGCTCCTCCTTTGATATTCGGCCAGGCCTCATTGATGGAGATATCCTGGAAGCAAAGATGGCTGCACCACGATTGCCGCCATGTCACTGACGCTCCGAGAGTGTTGACACGCTTGCTGTGCAGGGAGAGGGAGCCTTGCTTCGCCTACCCAGCCATGGTCTATAAACTATGCCTGCACCTGGCCTTGTCCTGATATTATTGACACTAGAAAATTGGGTTCCGCTCTCGGACGGCTCTTTTCCGTTTACCCGATGCGAAGGAAGTAGAAAGCCGCTGTCATACGTCGGGCGGTTTCTGGTCCTGTTCCTTTCGTCGTCTTGTCCCTTTGTTCTTGGTGTGCAGCACATATAGTTCTTGGCTCCTTCTCTTATGGTGGCGGACACACCGGTGTTTACTCTCACTAAAAGCTGGCAGACACTAGGAGGCTAAAAGCAGCGGAAAATCTCTTATGGTGTCTGTGCCGGCAATTCATGTCTGACATGCGCTGGCGGGCATCCGCAATTTAGAAAAGAATGACTCATTTTTGTTCATTCTCTCCCGCACTACGCGACCATCTGTACTCTTGTCACAGTAGAGGTGCTCCAGATGGTGTACTTTGGCGCGGAAGTTATAACAGGAAATTCTTCAGCTTGTAAAATGACGATGGCAGTAAATGAAGGAATGAGCAAGGCTTGGCTTAGAGAAGAAATCTACAGCAATTGCCCCGTGCAACAGTCTCGCTTTTCGCGAAAGTCAAGAGCATCATTGTGGAGGAAGATAATAGTTACCCCTAAAAAGTGATGTAGATCCCGTTCGAATAAACCACTCGTCCGTACCTCCAATATAAATTTGTACTACAAAATTTCGCTCGGGACTGTATAGAAGACGATGCGATCGCAAAATGATCCCTATAATTTATTGGCGTACTACAAGAGACATTTGAACATTCTAAATAGCCTGGCTCGCAAATATTCCAACTAGATCCGACAAAGATTGTCAGTCTTCTCCGTAAGCAATAACCTAGATTTGAGCCCGGCTTCTTCCCGATGCCGAAGGCGGATATGAAACTATTCATGATAGTACACTGTATGAAAAAGCATGTGACGAGGTAGCGATCGGCTTGATAGTAATTGGTTGTATTACTGGTACTGCTGCCGTGTTTTCCGCAATGTCAGCACTGTTCCGCGATGAACGACCATGTTTATCTACCGGATTTGGTAATGAAACTTCGGACCTGGTATTGGTATAGAAACCCTTCTTCTGTGTCCGTTCCGAGCACTTTGAGTGGGTTCTTTCGAAATGCAGCATAGTACTGAATCCACATAGGAGTTCACTGCTGATGACATGTCCACGCCGTCATCTGGTACCAGACCTTTCAGACCAGGAGCCCTTGTGTTTACTGGGCAGCATCAAACATCTTTTGGATGAAAATGTGGTTTCATCCCCTCTTTTAGACGATGTTGACGAGTCATGCATCGAATAACATATTTGTTATGGTGACTTGTGTCGAGTCGGCGTGGACAAGCCCGGGAACCAAGCATGATGCCATGATTCTTGATTTCGTCAAGTTCAAGAGTTGCAGTATAGCTCAGTGACTGTATGTGGCTATGTATAATCTATATGAGGACATTCAAGTAGCATGACCTTAATTCACATTGACGTCGATGGCAATTTCGGCACGAAATTGCCTCTCTAGTCTATTCTCCGCACAGCCGTCGGCAAATACCCCGGTTTCAGCCAAATCGAGAAAGCCGTTTCCAGCCTAATTAGTGCTTATAAGCCAGGGCTGCGTACCACATAAATAGCTCATTGCTAAGCGCTTTTCTTTTTCACAACATGGCCGGTCTGATGATGTTTTCCTCTTGTCTTTTCAGATTCCTCGTCTGCCTCGGGCTTGTGCAAGCTCGAACACTTCAATCCCGACAATTGGCTGTGACTAGCTCCAATGCTACAGCAAATACAAGCCAATTGGTTGTCACGACAAATGTAGGAACATATCGTGGATCTCAAGTGCAGCCCACAGTGAGACAGTGGCTAGGAATCAGATACGGTGCTCCAACTAATGGTTCTCTCCGATTTCGACCTCCACAAAGGGCTCCGGTCTTGCCTTCTGATGCAATCTTCGATGCGGCTTCTTACTCGGACAATTGTCCGCAGAATCGGGGATCTGCTTTCACGGGATTTCAGCTCATTCAAAATCTTGGCAATGGCACAGATGGTGAGGACTGTCTTAGTCTCAACATCTGGGCCCCCAACGTGGATCGTTTAAATTCCTCTTCTTCTGGAGCCGCTGTGATGATTTGGATATATGGAGGCGCCTTCACCTTTGGATCATCCAACACTCCGGGGTACCAGGGAGACGAGTTTGTCAAAAACAATGATGATCTTGTCGTCGTGACCATCAATTATCGTACTAACGCTTTCGGATTTCCCGCCGGTGCTCCTGCATTGTCGCCCGGTCAGACTAATAATGGACTGAAGGACCAGAGGATGGCTATCGAATGGGTATACAATAACATTCGTCAATTCGGAGGCGACCCGTCTCGTATCGTCCTTTTCGGCGAATCTGCTGGGGCATCATCGATCGGGGCCTATGCTTACGCTTACCAGTACGATCCAATTGTCACTGGTTTCATCATGGAATCCGGCTCTGAATACCTTATGGCTTCGGAAACTGTCACCAACACCACGAACGCGAGAACCGGATGGAACTACATCGCTACTCAGGTCGGTTGCCCCTACAACGGTTCTCTGGCTGGACCCGTTGATTCCAGTGCGGCCAGCCAACAGATGAGCTGCCTACAAGCTCTGGATTTCCATCTCATCCAGCAAGCCGTCTCAAATTATACTCTGTCAGTTGCCGCATTTGCTCCACTCGCTGATAACATTACTGTCTATGATGCTCCAGGCTATACTCGATTGTCAGCCGCTGGTCAATACGCTAAGCTGCCAGTGTTGATCGGAAGCAATGACAATGAAGGCAGTATCTTGGTAGCTTTATCTCCAGGCGTTGCCCCAGATGTGCTGACCAAGGTGGGATTCACCTGTCCTGCTGCCTCAGTTGCGGCAGCTCGTGAAAGACAGTCAGTTCCGTCATGGCAGTACCGTTACCTTGGAATGTTCCCTAATCTGAATCCTTATCCTGCACTAGGCGTCTACCACTCGTCTGAAATTGGACTGGTCTTTGGCACTTATAACCTCAGCACAACTGCACCAAGCACTTCTGCCGAAGTCTCACTGAGTCGAGCAATGCAAGGTGGATGGGTGGCCTTTGCAAAGGACCCTGTTAACGGACTGAGTAACTACGGATGGCCACTGTACCAAGCAAATGGTACAAGTCTGATCCAGTTTGGAGGGAATAATTCTGCTGCCGTTGTATTCAACAACAGTCAGGCCTACAACAGTGGATGCGCCTCAACTCCAATAATGCAGAGGTATCCGTGAGTGTTTCGATCTCACCACCAATCAGAAAGGGATGACTAATTGTTTGCCGTACCGCAAGTGTGATGGCGATCTTACCTCACGAATACCATTCTGCTGTTGCTATATGTATGGCAATCGTCAAGTGTGTTATTAATGAGTCTGCTACGATTTTTTTCATTCAGTCTCATTTTATGTTCATATTACGAAAGTTTATACGTAAGTAATGCTGTTTGCTCGATCTCTTGTCGTGGTAATGTGCACAAACCGTGCGTTTCGACATATTCACTGTCAAATCTTGACCGATCCGCACCGCTAGAGGTGATGCATATCTCGAGTCAAGATGACCGATCCAAATGGTTGAATGTAAATAAAGGAAGAAGAAGTGATCTCAAGTCTTTAGAGCATTTTGGATTATATTCCGGATGCGTCCTGAAGCAATCTGTGCAGAGTACTGGTATCACGAGTAGAGTCTGGAATTTGTTAAAGAGCTTCCAAAACTTGCTGTAAATCAAACTGAGATAAGATCTGACCGAGCATGCTAAAGTATCTCTCACGAAATTGAAGAGATACAGAGCGGCGACCCCATATGTATCAGACGCACATGGCTGATGAAGGCCGTCATGACAATGTCACCGACTGCGAGGTTTTCGACGTGGAGATTTCCTTGAAAGCCGAAGACTCTTCGAACAAGAAACGTGCAGACTAGGATTATTGCATGTCTGCTGTCTGCAATTCTGGGCCAGCTTCTCATGCACACAACGCCGGTTCTTCTGATTGAGAACAAAGCATCATATTAGGATTAACTTTCGACGTTTTCTTAAGAAGTCCCCGCGCAGACGTGCCTCTATTACGCATGGCCTTTTTAGCTGCTAATATGCCGCACAGCTCGATTCTTGTGGTGAGAAATTCGAATCCGTTGCTGACAAAACGTTTGTAGCAGAAGGTTTGAACAATGCATTTGTTTTCACTATCGCAGCGTCGGCCACGAATCCACAGGCATGCTATAATGCTTCAAGTCCTCGATACTGTCGAAGTCCAGGTATCAATCCACTCATACAAGATTTGCATGTCTTGCATGGGATAGTAGTTGCCCTTACTACTTTCAACAAAACCAGAACTGGACGAAATTCGCGTTGTTTGTAAGATTGATCCGACACTTCGGGACAATCTGCGGTCCAAGCAGAGCCACCAAGGGAGTCGAGGTGGGTTTTGCTCGATAGACAAAGCGATCGAGATTTCTTCACACTTGATGGAGGGTTTGAGTTGTATGATTGAGCACATCAAGGGGATCCTGAATGATTCATGTTGGCAGCTTACTCGCAGCAGATACGAGATTACCATTCTTACGCACAGGCAGACAGAGTTTCAGATGACATCACTGCCGATTCTCCCGTAGCAAAGAATCACTTGTATTTACGCTCAGAGTACAGCTTCCATCCTCAATTGTACGCAATATTTACAGCATAGATCGAGAATGAAAGGTGCGGGTAACAGCACCAATCGCTCCGGCGGTAACGGCATCGGCATCTCAGCAGCTCTCGGCTTACTCGGCGTAATTTCTCTTTTCTATTACTCTCAAAGCAGGCCATCTTCGCAGAATATGGATCCTGTCAGCAAAGCAATGAGTGCGAAAGAAGTCGTGAAAAAATCGTAAATGCCTCCATCAAACCAGCCGATATCCGACTATTTATCAAAGTGGAAGCCACGAAGGATGAGCCAGCAGACATAAGCTGATGCTAAAGCTATCTGCTATGACACTATAATGCACTGGCAGCTTACAATTACCGATTACAAGGACGTTTAATGATATTTTATGAGCTTACTATGCTGTCATAGCAGGCTCAGTTCCATGCATTGGCTGATGGTTACATTTGCTCACTGATGAATGTTAAATGGAATGTACGGAATGATGGCACTCTGTTGACATTTCAATGTTGGCATGCCGCTCTTGACAGCATATTCCATGCCCAAGCTGGTAACACCATTGCCTGAATGACCTCTTGACCAATTCTTACCAATTGTTCACCTGAAGCCAGCAGTTCCAGCTTTACGCGGCGCGTCATCACTGTATTGTGGATAGGTGTTTGCAAAATTTGTCCCCTTGGCGATGACTGAATTCGACGGTCCTTTGCCTAAACTGCTTGTGGACAGCCTATATGTTTTGAATACCGGTCCGAGATACCTATTTACCTTACTGTGACGGACCGTCCTGGCTCAAGTACACTCGTTACACTTACTTTTCTCAAGAATGTATGCAAGTTAGTGACTCACATGGTCAATGCAGGTATGACTCGTGACACGCCTGAGCCATGGAAGGTAAATGTCCAATTCATTCCAAGTTGCTGTAAGGTATCGTGCTGAGAAACCGCGGGAACATGGTTGGAGCTGGATGAGGTCTGCCTTGGCATGTATAGCATTCAGCACCAAGTGCAAAATCACTGTGCCCGAGTATAAGGCCACAAGCGTCACGCGGATTGAGCATGCGCTTGCAGCTGACACTGGTGAGATGACAAGTACCAGTTCTTGACTAAGGAACGCGCCTCCTGCAGTATAGGGGGGCTCCGGTTATTTTGACTTTTTCTGGTGACTCCTGATTCTAAGAGAACTTTTGGCATTTAAGACTTGCTCATTCGCCGAAAGAACACTATTTTTTGTCAGTTCAGATTTGCTCATTCACAACAAGGAAACTACTGCCAATCATGAGCGACGTATCTGATCATCTCGGCCATCGTCATTGCCGTGTAAGGGTGGGCCAACTCTGGGCTCACGACTAGCACTAAGCACCACTTCTGAAGGACGATACGAATAACGAATTGAACTGGTACAGTAGCGCTCGTCCATCTCTTCTTGCATTGAACATGAACGAACAATATGGCAATATGAAGAAAAAGGCAAGATATCCCAATCACTTCTATTTAAGTAGTCTCTCATATTCCACTGAGTCATGATTGCTGAGTCACATCACTGAGTCATACAATGCGTCATAGTGATGGTGCAGACCGGATTGCAAGCTTCACAATTTATGGAATTTCTCGACTTCATAAGCGCTCCGAACGAGATTGGGTGATGATGATGATTTAATTAAATGCCAACACTCTCTAGCGGCTAAGCTAAGCGTTACTAAGTACAATGAAATCCCCATCGCATCACACCTGCCTAGGGATCCGCGCTTCTAACTCTCTTATGTTCCTCCGTTTTGTTCCGCAGTCGAAACATGACCGGCCTGATATGGCAGTATCACCGCCAGTCTTGGTTCATGACTTGCTCATGCCTCTCCTACCTCACTTTATGGTTTTGCTTGGCTTCTTCTGGGTCTGGCCAATTAGGGCCTTCGTCAGTGCCAAGCGTGTATATCTCGTCCTAGGACGAAATGGATGTCGACGTCGTTGTCGCAAGGTTAGATTGCTCGCGGGCAATTCTACCCTTTCTGATGCTCAAATGTTTGTGGAGTCCGAGAACGAGATTGGGTAGTGCATACTAGAGCACACCGTGCAAGCGATCCGCCAGGATATTGAGGAGATTGCGACATCCCTCCCTTTCGCCACCGTGAGTCTTAACTTCCAAAGCTTGTCAGTGTCGTGAAAGCAATCGCAAATGCCGTTCAAGGAGTGAAGCCTTCTGGAAAACTCACTAGCAGCGTTGGAAAGACAATCTATATGGCCGGGTCCGATGTCAAAGTTTGGCAGGATCACTAGGGTGTATGATGAGCCATCCGCCAACGCACCTTTTCCGGCAGGCTTTCAGCATGATCTTAGTCTGATGGAAGCTGACCCTGGTGAAGAACTCCCGACTATGGATGCTGGGCAAGGTTTACCATTACTGGCCAAAAGGTTCGTAGATCCGAATGCATGCGTCGACAAACCATGTTTCGTTGCTCATTATTCAGCACGATTCTCCGAAAAGCTTAAGGTCCGATCTGGTCAAATTCAGGGTAAAACAGCTGGAGACGCACATTTGTTGGCGTCGCAGTGGATCCGGGAAAAGGGCTTTGACCGCACCTCTCGACGCTCATTTTCGGGTCTGCCGTCAAGGAAAAAGTTAGTGATTTGGCGTACAGATCCGGACGATTCGAGCTGTAGAGGCTTTTCCGGCAGAGCGTGCTATGCTGCGGTTCAAGCCACGATCGTGTGGCACAAGCGATTGTGTTTTAGAATTTTGAAACGAGTTATGGCGCGAGTCCGTTCAAGGTAGCGTCTTTAGGGTTGGTACAGAGGCTCACCTTCAAAGCAGGATTTGCTCTGCCACAGGACGTTCGCGATGCGGAAATATGCTGCGGAGGGGACGAACATCGATTAGGCGAGTCTCTGCCCTCACGAGAACGAGCGGTTTCGGTAACCGAAAGACTACGATCAGTCTCGAAATGATCTTATTGCACTCCATTATTTTAGCGATGATAGTAACACAAGTTCCTCTCTCCGACACACGACATGTGGATCCGTCTTCGTTGTTGATGAGGACAGACGTTAGTCTCAAGAACCCCGCAGCGTAAGCGGCTGCTGAATCATTTTGTGTCAGTGCTCACGACGAGCGGTGCCACGGCCGTCTTAGTTCACAAATACCGCCGCTAATTTCCCGGAAGATTCTCTCCATGTCGCTAAAGATGTTGTCCTTGGTCGTCGACGAACGGTCGATACCATTTTGGAGCATTGTATCGCATACTACTTGCATAGTTGTTCTCGACCCTGCGAGTGCTAAGACATCGTGTTCGTTGCCAAGTGTAGGAAATATTCCGCCGACCATGTTACGAACTCATCCCGTTGACCATGGAAGATTTTAATGTCCGTAATTTTTGTACTCCTTGACTTGAGCATATTCTTGTGGCACTGTCCTGACAGGTGGTTCCACAATTGCCTTGTTTTCCCTATCATCAGTCTTTTCGTTCTTCGTTGCTGAAGTGAGTTCCAAGCGCTGTAGCAGCGCGTTCATAGCGTTGGTCAGACCCCAACCCCAACCCCTTTGACCAGCTCCCTACTGACGCTGAAATACTCGCATTTCGCCAAGGCTTCCCTGGTTCAGTGGGAGTACGTGTTATGCTAGCGGGCTACATTGAGATTCTCTATCCATGCGAGCACATACGACGCAAAGCTGATCGGACTCTGCGCGAGAATCATCATTGGCGAACTATCGATCGCACTGACAGATACATTCATCTCACGCCTTTCTCCTTCCCGTTCTTGTTGTCAGTGCTCG